>PVIH01022632.1:0-26675 GCA_004025045.1 Sigmodon hispidus | reverse complement strand
TGGGGAGTTGCAGAGAAGAAAAATGATCAGATGTGGTGGGAGGGGGAAGAGACCTTCAATAAGGATATACAGGGATGGAAAAAAAAATTCAGAGGGAAAGCTGAACACAAAGAAAATATATGTGTAGTAATCTTATTTGCATTTTCACCCTTGATAAGCCATGCTTATGATTATTATCCTCTGTATAGTTATTGTTAACGCTTCAGCATTTTTAAAATCTTTTTACTGTTTTTTTGATAAATACAAAATAAAGAAGGAAAAAAAAGAAGTAAAAAGAAAAAAAAAGATTTCTCTGAAGATTTTGTTAAAAAGTATGTAAAATTTTATTTACATGGTTTGATAGAAGTGTGACAATATATCTTTATCTTCAGTCCTCAAATACTGCAGTTTTCAAAGAGATGTAATCACTGCCACCTATGTTGCTATCATGGTCCTACCTGTGGTTGAAACAATAAACACATGCACATCACATTTTTCTGGTTGGGTCCCTCGTCTCATACCACCCACTTCCTTTAAATAGAGTCATTTGCATAAAATTTATCTTTGTCATCAATGAAAAATTCAACCTGCTAACAATTACTTGGGCATACTAGAGGAATATTTATTCATATTTCACTTTAAAATTCTTACTACAGAGTACATAATCTCTTTTTACTGTTGTAACTGAAAGATATATGTTTATAGGTATGATTTATATGTACTTTAGGAGAATATAATTCATTTTCAAAGCAAACTCAGTAATTACTTGAAAGTATAAAATGTGTAATAAGATTTTATATTGAAATGAAAGCCTTTTTGGATGTGACTTTTGGAGTTGAATCAACTATATGTCTTAGAATGCATTTAAAATACCAAGTGATAAAAAATAGAACAATTTTAGCAGCATATTATTAGACAAAGTAATTAGTGCTCTTTTCTTGCTGATTATTTAAATATTCATATGTAATGATTCACCTTTAAGGCATTAAACTATGTGGTTTTATAAGAATTTTTTTTCCTTTGCTCTATGTCTGTAATATTCAGCAAAATTCCATCCTTTATGCTTGTTATATCTAGGAGGAGCATGTGGCCTCAATTTAAGAAAACTGTAAAAGGGATGTGTTGGGAAATTCTAGAGTTAAATAATCACCCTTTTATCTGCTGATTCTGTACTCAGTTTTGCTAGTCAGATATACAGTGGAAAATTACAAAGGTATTTGTTTACTATCAGAAAGAATAACCTGAGAATGAAGCACAGAAACCAGCGAGCCAATAGAGGGAGAGCAAGATGCTTATTATGAGAAAGTTCACTCAATATCTGCAAAGAGAAAACACAATATATTACCCTCCTTTCCATTTATCATTTTCTGTATTATCCATCTACAGCTGATAGTTTATTTGTCTAAGCAAGTTGAGGTTTTCTTTAGCTGCTACAAGCAAAATAACATTTTTACAATGAATGCAGTCATTGACTTAAAAGTTAAAACTAGCCATCATGTAACATGTTGTACTGTAGTTTTATGTGATTAATTGAATTTCTAATATGTACAATTATCTTAAAAATGGAAAGAAAATTGTTTTTATCATCCAAATTCATTTTTTTTCATGTTTGATATAATTTGTCTTCTTTTTAGTGAAGCTATTTATCTTCCAAAAGGACATGGCACCCACTACCATAAAATACAATTGCAGTTGTGGCCTGTAGAATTCCTTGGCTTTCAGATCTGTCAGTTAAAAGAACAGAACAATGTAGTGATGGCAAAGTTCATCAGAAAGGGAGCTATAAACATCCCTTTTTAGAAAAAAGAGTCTCCAGGTCATCACCTGGCATTTCAGTCATAACTTTCTTCCAAGGTAAATATGGTTTTGTTTATTTGAATATAATCACCCTGCATTGTTCTTATATTTGAAATGCAGTTCAGAGTGAGTGGTGCTGTTTGAAGAAGATTAAGAAACAGAAATTTGTTGGAAGATGTATTTTACTGGGGTTGGTCACTGAGTGTTTAAATGGTTCTGTCATTTCCTGCTTACTCTCTCTGACATTGGCTTATGGTCATCCTCTGCTCCTGCTACTATGCCTGTCATGACATATTCTTATCCCTCACTCACTGTAAATCAAAACAAATACTTTCTTTTATAAGTTACCTTGGTAATTGCACTTTATCACAGCAACAGGAAAGTGACTAAAGTATAATATTTGGTATAGTTGAACCTAAAGAAACAGAAAGATTGACTACTGTGACCTGTATCTAATATCAACTGTTTTTTCCATTTTTGTTCCATGCTGGTGTGAAGCTTTGAGATGAATGAAACTGCCTTTCCTTTACCAACAGTCTAATAAAAGACTTTTCAGTGTACTTCTATAAGTATACTCTCTAAATTCATAGGTTCATCAAGCTACATAGACAAGATTAATTTTTTTCAAAAGTTTTCTTATTTATTTATTTTTTCTTTTATTATTATGAACAAAGAACTCACACTTTCTAACTTTGTATATTCTTATTCAAGGTCCCTTTCCCCTCCCACCACATCAGATCATTCTTTCTTCTCCACAAATCCCCATCCCTTCCCTGGGCAGGCAGCAGACAGTCCCATGATCTCACTGTCCCAATAGTGCTTAGTTCAGTCTCCACTCCTGGCAGATGCAGTTTTCTCCTCCCCCACCTCAAGAGTGAATCGGGTGTTCCTCTAGGGGGAGTGGGATCCAAGGAGTCAGTCCAGGGTGTTTCTGATCCCAAGCTGTTCGGTGGTTGTGGTTTGCAGCTTGGGCATGCTTTTCTTTTTCCTTGGTTGGTTGTTTGTTTAACAAGATTAATTTTTGTGTCTATTGGTTTTTCATATTTCTGCACAGGTATCTAAACTATGAAACACTATTTCCCACATTCTCCCATATAGCTAATCTTTACTGAAATTATTCTCAGGGTCACATTGATAGAAGACTTTACTAATTCTATTTCACTATAAAATAAATATTTAATTGAATTTTTTTCTAAAAGTTACAATCTTAAGTATAGAGAGTGTTGCACAACTGTTCATTGAATAAGGCTAGATGATGACTCAGTACTTTAAGGTAGTCACTGCTCCTCCACAGGAACGGAGTTGAGATCCCAGAGACAAAGTGAATAGGACACAAATGACTATAACCCCAGCTTCAGAGTGACTTTAACTGCTATTAGCCTTCATAAGCACTTACACTGAGATCCACAAACCCACACACAGACATACACAGAGTAAAATGAAACAGTTTAATATTTTTACTAAATAAAAATATAATTGCGTATCTGTTATAATGCTTTTTAGTTACTATTAAAAGTGAATACCAACATCAAGTTTTTCTAATAAAATTGTGACAGTTTTTCTGTATCAGAAATTTCAGAAATATAATCTCAGGAATTTGGGTTATCTGTTTCCAGTATTTGTTGTGAAAAACACAAATTTCAAAAGCTATAACATTGTCTTCTATCTGTATATAAAACTTCATTTAAATTTAATTTTAATTTAGAAGTTCAGTTCATAGGTATGTCACAATGTAGTTACTAGTTATATTATAGATTATATTGTATTTACTAAATGTTACAGCATGCAAAAATATTATTTCCCCAAACTTGGACTTAGCAACTGTAGAAATGTCATGAAACCTTTAATTAATTTTATTAAAATTGTCATGATGATATTTTGTTTATTTAATAAAATTACATTAATTAATGATTTATAATTAGCTATTGTATTGCTATGGAGCTATTTAAAGCACACGCATGAATACATTCACACATACTTCATATGCACATATGTATATATGCTGTATTAAATAAGACTATATTTTATTCTCAAATTTGTATTTTCTTTATAGAAAAGTATTAAATTTTAAAACATGAGAAAAATGAAGTTAAAAGTTATTTAGAAACAGGACTCTTTTTATAAGATATACTACAATCAAACTTAAATTGGAATATTCATTTTCACAAAGAAACAGTATCTCAGTGATATAAATTTAAGAAATACTATTATTAAAATTTGTGAAATTACTTGGAAATCTGAAAGGTCACAGCTGAGTAGCTGTGTATAACCTGTTGTCATAGTAATGTGATATTACTAATTCCTGCTAATTGACCCCAGATATATTGTAATACAGATAGTACACCTTTTTAATGCCCCATCTAAAATTTGTACCTTGATTTTATACAAAGAGTGGCTAATAAATATAATAGTTTTCGTGGATTATAACTGATTATTTAAAAGTCAGTAAAATGGCTTAATTACAGTATATCTTGAGGGGTCTCATGTCAGACTTCTCTTTAGCAGTAAGGATGATTAAAGTTGTCTGACCTAAGCTATTGGGAGCTCACTGACTATGAAATAACAACTGTGGGGTGTCCATGTAAAAAAAAAATACTCTGAATGTAGATGACAGTCCAATGGCACGAGCAGTTTGTAGAGACTCTTTTAGTAGGACCAGAGTTTATTTTGTGTGCATGACTGGCTTCTTGAAGCCAATTCTCTAGAATGAAATACCTTACTCAGACTTGATTCTGGAGTGGGGACTTGGACTTACCACAACTTGATATGCCAGAATGCACAAACTCACCTTGGGATTCCATGCTTTCCCTGGGAAATTGATGGTGAGATTGGAGAGGGAGCCTGATAAATGATGGAGAAGAGAAGAGCGAAGGAGATCAGTAAAGAATAAGGGAAAAAATTAAAATAAAAACTAAAAAAAAACCAATATGTAATTGCAACTATGTTTGGTGTACATAGGACAGTTGATCTGGATCTTGGGGCTACTCTTAAAAGGCCAGGCCATAGACTAATTACAACAAATGATGATCCAACACGAATCATACACACACACACACACACACACACACACACACACACACACACACACACACATAAAGTCTGACATAGCTTTAAAAGGGATCTAGAACACATAAATGAAGCAAAAAGCAAATTCTGAGTTGTGTCCCTCTAGTGAGCAATGGTACAGTGATGCCCTGACATGTCATAAAAGCTTGAGATACAAATTGCCTGAATTTCAGAGTGAAGCTTAAGTTGCAATAATGCTGGTTTTTGAAGATTTTCAAAAAACGTAGTTCAAGCAAAAGCAGCTCATGACAGATCAAAGTTCTTGCCTTTACAGACAAAAAAGGAAGAGAGTCAAAATGGCTTTTTAGTAGCACCATTTTCTTGGGAGAGCACAGGTTGCTGGTGGCAAGGAGTGGCATGGATTTTTAAAAAGAGCCTTTCTAACTTAGATTTAGCATTAAAAAATTGTGTTGCTCCTTTAAGAGCCCTGCTGCCAAATATTTAAATGAAGTTTATGAACAATGACTGGATGGCAATGGTGCTCTACTTGGTGGCAATATAGACCCTGAAATTCCACAGAGTATTAAATGTAACTCATGAATGTACCTGATCTCAAAAGGTAAACTCCCTAGAAAACTAGACTAGGAGCTGGATGGAACCATCCAGGCACCCTAGCCAAGCCTTTAACCCTAACCACACCTTGGCAGATTAAAGATGTGGCTAAAAACAGAAGAAAATAAAGGGTGCTGTTGGTCAGCTGCCAAACACATGCCTTTAATTCTAGCCACAACTTGGAAGATTAAAGATGTAGTCAAAACAAGAAAAAGACAATACATAAGAGATATACAGTAAAGACAATTTTTCTAATTCTCTAAATGGTTTATAGTGTGTTTATATAGAATTCAAAGGGAAAAAACAATAAAAAGGTATCAAAAAGTTCTTTAAAAGAAGTAGAATAAAAAGCTTCCAAAAGATAAAAATTACAAAAATTGTCTTGATACTGTTGTTATTTTCTTGTCTTTAAGCATTTTGACTACAAGAAAAGAAGTAAAAGTGGTAAAATGTATCTAATTATAAATGCTGCTGGATTAATCCAATCTACATATTTTGTAAATTAGTTGACATTAAAATTGAAATCGAAAGAAATGCTACTTTGGAGAAAAGGTTTTCTTTTTATTCCCATAGAAAATAAAAGGTTATGCATTTATTCTGGGTTAAAGAAAGTAAAATTTAGTTAAGGAAGACCCCCTGAAAATCTCTCAAGAGATGGCCACATAAGCTTCAAGGCTGCTGACAAAGATGATCTAGGCTCAGGACGCCCACAAGATTGCCAGTGCCCCTTAACAGCCAGAAATAGTAATAGAAAGCTATTCCCAAACTTCCAAAATATTGTTAATATATGTTTGTTTTTATTATAAATAATTAATGGTCATTTTTAATCTCTTTCCTAGAAATAAAGGGGGAATGTGATATAAAATTGATAAAATTATTTTTGAATCAACTATGATCCAAAAACAAAATCTCTAAATATTTTACATTGCTATGAATTATATTTTATTTATACAAATTTAAAGCTAATTTTGTAGCATTCTTTGCATATTACTACTCTGTATTATGTAGATGCAACTTCTTTAAGTTTGTAATATATAATTAAGAAATACAGATTAATAGTTATCTATAATAACCAAATACATATGAAGGTTAGATTTATTTTAGGTATACAATATATATTTGACTGAGATAAGTAATCTTCAAACACTTCAAAGACCTACAGAATATGGCATTTAAAATATTTAAGAAATTATACTTAGACCCCATCCAGAGGTGAGCAGATTCCAGCAGCCAGATCACCCATCCAGAGAGTGGCTCTCCAAGACTAGAGTCAATCCATAGAGTCTGATCTTAGCTCTTCCTAGCAGAGAGGAATAAGATTTGGCTGTGAGGGGACCTTTCATGGCTGGCCCCACCTCCAACTGAATCAGCAGAGAAGGACTGAGAAATTGGAATTCAGACACTATCTACAGGTGAGCACCTGGCCCACCCATCCAGAGTCACTCTGGAAGACCAGGGTCAATACCTAGAATCTGATCTCAGCTCTCTCTTGCAGACAATAGTTAGGGTTTGGTGTTAAGGGGCTCCTTCAGAATCACCTAAAAGAGGAGACATTAATGGCCGGGCCCCACCTGCAACTGTGTCAGCAGAGAAGGACTGAGGATTTGAAATTCAGACCCCTATCCAGAGCAAAATCAGAGATCAAGCAGACCATTTGCTCATAGGAGACAGGAGACACACAACTCTTCTTGCCACAAATGACTAGGAGCTAACAAATTGTGAACCACTGAAGCCATGGGCAGACTCCAGTGCAAAACTACATATAATAATATAAAAAACAACAAGACAACACCAGAAGAAACTGGTGGTTCTACAACTACAAGACCTGAACAGAGCAATAAAGAGGAAACAGAAGGAAACAACAACAAAAACATTTTTATGAAGATGATTGGAGCCATAAAAGAAGATATAAAAAATTCCCTTAAAGAAATAGAAGAAAATACAAACAAAAATCAGAAGAGATGAACAAATCCTTGAAAGGATACCAAAAAAATGAACGAAACATTCCTGGAAATAAAAACTGAAAGAGATGCAATAAAAAAGGATCAAAATGAGGCAAAAGTGGAAATGGAATATCTAAAGAAAAGAGCTGGAACTACAGATACAAGCATAAAAAACAGAATCCAAGAGAAGGAAGAGAGAATCTCTGGAATGAAAGACTCAACAGTGGAAATAGCTACATCAGTCAAATACTAAAACAAAAAAAATCATAACACAAAATGTTCAGGAAACCTGGGACACCACGAAAAGACCTAACCTGAGAATAATAGTAATAGAAGAAGGACAAGAATACCAACTCAAAGGCACAGATAATGTATTCAATAAAATCATAGATGAAAACTTTTCCTAACTTAAAGAAAGAAATGCCTATAAAGATACAAGAAGCTTACAGAAAACCAAATAGATATAAAATCAAAAAAAATCCTCTTGCCACATAATAAAAAGCCACAAAACATACAGAACAAACAAAAAAACTTAAGAGCTGCAAAAGAAAAGAGGCAACTTACTTATAAAGGGAGACCCATCAGAATAATAGCTGGTTATTCAACGGAAAGAATGAAATCAAGAAGGGCTTGGTCAGAAGTTATACAGACACTAAAAGAGCATGGCTGCTAACCTAGACTACTATACCCAGTAAAACTGTCAATCACCATAGAAGGAGTAAACAACTAATTTCATGACAAATTCAGACATAAATAATATCTATCTATAAATCTGGCCCTTCAGAAAGCATTAGAGGGAAAATTCCAACCTAAGGATTCCAGATATACCCATGAAACCACAAACAATCAAAACCCCCACAGGAAAAAAAAAACCTAGAGAAAAAAAAATATATACAACCAACCACCAAAAATACCAGGAAGCATCAATCAGTGGTCACTAATATCCCTTAATATCAATGGACTCAACTCAAGTATAAAAAGAAACACACTAACAAGATGGATACAAAAACAGAAGCCATCCTTCTAATATATACAAAAAACACACCTCAACCACAAAGACACACACAGGCTTAGAGTAAAGCTTTGGGAAAAGATTTTCCAGTCAAATGGTCCTAAGAATCAAGCTTGGGTTGCCAGCCTAATATCTAACAAGGAAGGTTTTAAGCTAAAGGAATTAAAAGGGACCAAGGTGAACATTATTTATTCATTGCAGGAAAAACTGGTCAAGAGGGGATTTCAATCCTGAATATTTTTGCCCCTAATAAATGAGCACCTACCTATGTAAAAGAAACACTGCTAAAGCTCAAATTCCACATCAGTTCTCACACCCTAATAGTGGGAGACTTCAGTACCTCACTTTCACCCCTGGATAGGTCAACCAGACAGAGACTCAACAGAGAAATAAGGAGTCTAAAAGAGGTTATGATGAAAATGGATTTAATAGATATTTATAGAAGCTTCCCCCAAAATGCAAGCAAATATATATATATATATGTCTCAGAATCACAGGAACTTTCTCTAAAATTGACCACATAATTGTTCAAAAAATTAATATGAATAGATATAAAAAATGGAGGTAATGCCTTGTATCATATCAGACCACCAGGACCTAAAGCTAGAGTTCAACAGTATCAAAAATCACAGAAAGCCTACCAACATATGGAAACTAAACTTCACTCAGATGAACCACTTCTGGGTAAAGGAAGAAATTACAAAAGAAATCAAAGTCTTCCTAGAATTTAATGAAAATGAATGCACAACATACCCAAACTTGTGGGACACAATGAAAACAGTCTTAAGAGGAAAATTCATAGCACTAGATGCCTATATGAAAAAGCTAGAGAAATCCCACAATAGAGAACTAACAGCTCAGCTGAAAGCCTTAGAACAATTAGAAGCAAACTCACCTAGAAGGAGAATATGGCAGGAAATAATCAAACCAAGAGAGGAAATCAATACAATGGAAACAACAAGAACAACACAAAGAATCAATGAATCAAAGAGTTGGGAACTTGAAATCTTGGTATCCTGGAGTACACAGCCAGGACAGCAACAGAAATAAGAGAGACCCTGTCTCAAAAACAAAATGAACAGAGAGAAGTTATTCCCCAGCAGTGCCTTCTGACTTCCCTGTGCTCTCAGTGGCACATAAGAGACAATAAAACACACACACACACACACACACACACACAAACACACACACACACAATCATACAGTCATATATGCATGCACACATTACTAAGAGGGAAAGAGAAAAAAAATAAATGTATTTGTTACCTCAGAATAAACATATACCCAGGTGTGACTGATAGTGAGTAGATCAAACAGTTAATTAATGACACAATGAAAAAGTACTGCAGCTTGATAGTACAGTCAGGACCTTTGTTACACAGACCAAGGCCTGCAGATGAATTTCCTGAAGATCAAATGCAGCTGCAATTTTGAAGCACCTGTCAAAACAACCATGTCCAATATTTATGGAAGAAAAATGTTGGACATAAATCTTCAGTAATTTATTAAAATTTTTATTTATTTATTATGTATACAGTATTATGTCTGCATGTATTTCTGAAGGACAGAAGAGGGTGTCAGATCTCATTACAGATGGTTGTGAGCCACCATATGGTTGTTGAGAAAGTCAACATGATAGATAAGTCCTTATTCAAACTAATCAAAAAGCAGAGAGGAAGTATTCAAATAAAAAAAAATCAGAAATGAAAAGAGGGACATAAAACAGACCACCAGGAAATTCAGAAAATTATTAGATCATACTTTGAAAACCTATATTCCACAAAAATGGAAAGCCTAGAAGAAATGGACAGCTTTTTGGACAGTTACCATTTACCAAAATTAAATGAAGATCAAATTAATAACCTAAACAAACCTATAACCCTTAAAGAAATTGAAGCTCTCTTAAAAGCCTCCTAAGTAAAAAGAAAGCCCTGGTCCTGATGGTTTCAGTACAGAATTCTACCAGTTATTTAAAGAAGAATTACTACCATTACTTTTCAAACTATTTCACACAGAAGAAACTGAAGGAATATTGCCACAAGCCACTCAAATAAACAGCAAAGAAGGAGAATTATAGACCAATTTCCCTCATGAATATTGATGCTAAAATTCTCAACAAAATTTTGGCAAACTGTATGCAACAATACATAAAAAATATCCACCATGACTAAGTAGGCTTAATCCCTGAAATGCGGGGATGGTTCAACATATGAAAAACTATGAATGTCATCCAGTTCTTAAAGAAACTGAAGGAAAAAAAACACATGATCATATCCTTAGATTCTGGAAAAGCTTTTGACAAAATCCAACACTCCTTTATGATAAAAGCCATAGAGAAATCAGAAATACAGTGAAAATATCTCAATATAATAAAGTCGATTTAAAGAAAGCCAACAGCCAACATCAAACTTAATGGAGAAAACCTCAAAGCAATCCCACTAAAATCATGAACTAGACAATAATGTCCTCTTTCCCCTTTTCTATTCAATATACTTCTGTAAGTTTTAGCTAACACAATAATAGAACAAAAGGAGATTAAGGGGATACAAATTGGAAAAGAAGAAGTGAAGCTATCTCTATTTGCAGATGATATGATTGTACACATAAATGACCCACAAAATCTACCAGGGAACTTCTAGAGCTGATAAACACCTTCAGCAATTTAGCAGGATACAAGGTTAACTTAAAGAAATCAGTAACTCACCTATACACTAAAAATAAAATGGCTGAAAAAGAAATAAGGGAAACACCAACCTTTATAATAGCCAGATAGCATTAAATACCTTGGAGTAACTATAACCAAAGAAGTAACAGATCTATTTGACAAAAATTATAAATCACTGAAAAAAGAAATTGAAAACAATATCAGAAAATTGAAAGTTCTCCCATTTTCCTGGATAGGTAGGATCAACATAGCAAAAATGGCAATACTACCAAAAGCAATCTATAGATTCAATGCAGTGCCCATCAAAATTCCAACACAATATTTTATGGACTTTGAAACAATAATACTCAATTTCATTTGGAATAACAGGAAGTCAGAAATCAAAACTGGGAATCAATCTACCCAAGGCTCCAGCAATACCTCTTCTGGGTATATACCCTAAAGATTCACATTTCCACTCTGAAGGCATTAGCTCAACTATGTTCATAGCAGCATTATTGGTAATAGCAAGAACCTGGAAACAACCTAGTTGCCCCTCAACTGAAGAATGGATCAACAAACTGTGGTACATCTACACAATGGAGTACTACTCAGCAATAAGACAAAATGATATCCTAAAATTTGCAGGCAAATGTGTGGATTTGGAGAATATCCTCCTGAGTGAGGTATCATAAACCCAGAAAGATTAGCAGCAGATGTACTCACATTAGTGGACTCTTAAAACAAAAGAGCAAAAAGCAAAGCATGCCCAAGCTTCGAACCACTGAACAGCTTGGGTTCTGATACACCTTGAACTGGCACCTTGGATGCCATTTCCTCTAGAGGAACATCTGACTCAGTTTTGATGTTGTCGGGAGGAAACTGGGTCTGCCAGGAGTGGATGCTGAACTAAGCCATATTGAAACCTTGGGACCTCCTATCTCTGATGGGGAGGAGATGGGGAATTGTGGAGTAGAGAGTGTAACTGGAAGGGGTGGGAGGGGGAAGGGACCTTGAACAAAGATATACACAGATAGAAAATGTGACTTTATTCATAATAAAAAAAATATACAATGTCTGCTCAAACAGGAAAAGAAAAAAGAAAAAAATTATACTTATCTGGAAAGTGAGACAAGTATGCTCCTTGCAGCAGGAATCTGCTTCAGTATAATGATGGACATTGAAGAAATTCCAGGTCAAGTTTAATTTCTTTGTGGCAAATATTAGTCACTGAACAAGAAACTTTTTTTTTTTCCTCAAATGCCTGACAGTGTGCTGTGGAAACTGGACATACAGGTCCCATAGGAAAGTGATATCTGAACATTGGTAGAATGAGCTGTGATCGCCCTTCAGATTCCTACTATGCAGAGAAAACTGTCAGAAATCTGCAAGACACGGGAAGAAGAAACTGATGAATGATGACAAAATGGACAGAGAAGTCCTTAAAATTTTCTGCTTTACTGAAAGTTATGTGAGAAAGTCTAGGTCTGTAGGCTTAAGATAAATGCTCTAACAATACAGAGAAATGTTGGTTGACTGTCCATATAGCCAAATGTCTTTGTCCTTTCTAGAATTAGGAAGTTACATATAATCACCTTCCTTGCTCAGATAATGTTATATCCTTCTGTGTTCTTTGATGTAGTTGAAGATTAGTTATAATTACAGATTGTTTAGTTATAATAAGTTGTAAATTAGAGTTAAAATTTTGGACTTAAAAGAATAAGATAGAAAATACAGTATTTTGTATAATTTTGCTAAATATAGATATATTAGATGTTACAGCTATAATTCTTGCTTGATATGTTTTATCATATATAATTTTCCTATATTGAAATTGAAAGCATTCTTTTTGCTTAGACAGAAAAAAAAGAAGTGATATAGGATGTCTTTCTGTATGCTGTGAAATACCATTGGATAATAAAGAAACTGTTTTGGGCTACATCAAGCAAAATTATAGGAAGGCAGATATTTCAAGAACAGATAAAATAAAAGAAGGTTAGAGTCAGAGAGAGAGAAGTTTTGAGCTCCTGCTAAGGAGAAAAATGTAAAGAAATTTTGATAAACCATGGGCCATGTGACAAGACAAATAAATGAAAATGGATTCAGTTAAGGTGAAAGAGCTAGCTAGCAATATGCTTGATCTATAGGCCAAACAGCATATAGTTAATATAAAACTTTGTGTGATTAATTAGGGTGAAGAGGCAGTGGGGCTGAGGGCCAGCCCTGATATCAGGGCTAGGCTGGGCCAGAAATTTCATAATTCAAGGATGTGAGAATACAAAATCCTTTCAACTTATCACATTAAAGACATAGTAGAAAGCCAATTATATGGAATAATTATGTTCTCTTTAGTAAAGCATTAACCCTGAAGATCTTATGGTCAGGTTCAGAAATAAAATTGTGTGTGAACCTTGCTTCTTTGATTTTCCCTACAGGATGACTGAAGCGACCTTCCTTCACAAAGACACTGAATCATATTCTTATCCTTTCCTCCAGTGGTTTTTTTTGCATATTCGATGATTTGTAATGATTCCAAGGCTGCTATTGACATATCTGTAAGAGATAAGTGGATAGAATTAAATAAATTAAATGTGGAATTAAAAAAAAACACCAGGAAGTCATTGTATGAAAGAAAAACATAGATAACAAAAATGATAATCTTTTTGGAATAATTTTTTAATTGATAAATTTGCTTCTACATATAAAAGTTTAAAAAAGCTTGTTTTCTGTTTTATTAAATTATATGTACATATATCTTACTCTACTTTTATTTCTATAACAAAATAATAACAGTTGTTACTCCTTAGAGAAGATAAATTGATTCAGATCATGATTCTAAATATCTGATAGCATGGACCTAGCATTAGCATCTAGAGAGGGTGCTGTGCTTAATAGCATCATGCAACCAGAGCTAATATGAAACAAGTTATATACTGATATGTGAAACAAGAAGTTATAACAAGATACTGAACAATATCACTTTAACAATTTTTATACTAATAAACTATTTACCACAGTTTAAGTGGGAGCTCACTCACTGCTCTGAGAAGAAAATAAAATGTTTTATTTCAATCATGTAATTATACCTTAGAAATAGTATCTTCTCTATTGTCACAGTAAGGTCCATGGTGTCACATCAAATCTGTAACTAATAACTTATTTCTGTTCTGTACACTCAGATACTTTGGAGTAAAAAGTAATTGTCTTAAATTATTTAAAACATATCCAAGTAAAGATAAAAACAGAGGTCAGAATAATTAAGCATTAAGATATTAATGCAAATATAATCTACCAAGTCGATAACAGAAAAGTCTAAACATTGATATTTTATAGTGTCCACTGAAATGAGCTTTCAAAATCACAATATTTAGTTTCAGTAACAAAGGAAGCTGACAAAAAAACATTAAAAATGAAGAGATAAGTGTGGAAGATGCACATAGAAGAAAACAGGTCAATACTGATCTGCAAATTTAATTGTTTCAGTTTTATCTAGGTCTAGAGTGAATTCCATTGTATGTATGTACAATATTTTTATATTCATTAATTGATCAACTCTTAAACTGCTTCCATATCTTAGTTATTGTGTACAGCCTGTGAATCCTAAAAATGACTAGTCTAGGGATATATTACCAATTGTGCAATAGTCACACTTACATGTTGGGAAAAACTACAGCTGTTCCATTTGACTTAAGGCTTTCTCAACCTTGGATACTATAAATATAGTTGACTACTCATAGCTTGATATGCCATAGACCCTTAGTAATTATAACTTCTATGTTCTGAACATTTATAATAATGTTCACAAGTAAATGTAGCTCTCAAAGAAGATACTATTGCAGCAAACACATTACTACAACTGGTCAACATTAAAAGAATAGATAAGTGTAAAAATCTCATACCCAGCAAGTACTTCTATAAGACAACTGCAACAGGTTAGACTCCGGGAACAGCTTAGAAATGGATGCAAAAACATTGTAAAAGAGAGATGACCATGATGTCTTCTATAAGGTATTATGGTATAAACATGATAGGTATGCAGATGGGAAATGTCACCAATATGGTTGCATGAAGAAAATTCCCTCCATTACAATGATAATTTAACCTCTAGATGAATATCTACGTGAAATCATTAGCTACTGAGAATAGAAAATCCATTTATTTTTTATAATTTTTCAGTTTTAAAATTTTATTTATTTTTAGAAAATAAAGCCATTTTTTCCATGTGTGCCCTTGCTCTCCCTTCCTTTCCTCTCCCAATCCCTTCCTGTCTGCCCTCAGCCTCCCTCCTCCCCAACCCCCATCTTCTTCCCCAAAGGGGCAAGAAGTCCCAAGGTGGAGCATCCACTCCAGGCAGGTTCGATTTCCTCATCCTAATGTCATGACTGTGTTAGGTATTCCTCTGTGGAATATAGGCTCTGAAGTGTCAGTCCATGCATAGTAACACAGTCTGATCTCTCCCCTCGAAAATCCACATACTGCTCATGTCAGTAGACAGATGCCTGTCCTTGGAAGGCCTAAAGCAAGAATCGAAGGCCCAGAGCTGCCAAGTTTTACTGCCTGTTTGGGCGCAAACATGGGCCCTGGTCCAATTACATCTTCACCAACGTTTCGTTTTCAGTATTATACTTCACTGTCTAAACTTGCCTATCATTATATTCGCTGTTTATACCAGTCTGGACTCAAACTCAAAGATCCACTAGCTTCTGCCTTCCAAGTGCTGGAATTACAGATGAGAACCACCACATCAGGCACTTTTATTTTTTATAATTCTTTTCCACAAATTAGAAACTTAGCATGATAAAATCTTGCCCTAAATTTACCATTACTTTTATTCTACTTCTTAGTCTATTTATCTGTTTTAACACAGCGTTTATCTTGATTACACTTTCTGGTGTTCCAATTATTCTCAAATTTTACATATCATAATTTTTTCTGAGCTTACTTCTTTTAATTTTACATCTTTATAAACATTAAAATTAATATCCATACAGCAGAGTCTATATAATACACTTTTCGACAATTTTTTTTTGCCAGTGTTTAAGTATTCCTGGCATGCATGGCGCGGATGAAATAAAAATTCCTGGCATGTAACAACTGTGTGGTAAAGCCGACATAGCACTATGTACAGACATTAGGCATGATTACTAGATTGGAGCTCACCCTCTCTCTTAAAAAGAAACACCACAGCCTGGAGAGATGGCTCAAGAGTTAAGAACACTGACTATTCTTCCAGAGGTTCTGAGTTCAGTTCCCAGCAACCACATAGTGGCTCACAACTACTTAGGATGACATCTGGTACCCTCTTCTATATATTGTATACATAAATAAATAAATCTTTAAAAAAAAAAAAAGCTGAGTGACAGCCCAGGCTTCTCTTCCCCAACCTTTCTCTTTCTGTCTCTCTTCTCTCCTGTTTCTGCTCTTATCTGGGAGACCACCTCTCGGTAATTCTCTAAAAGAAACTCTTGCGTGGCACCTGGCAGTGACTGTGTGTGTTTCTCCCCAGGCACAAAAAAACTAACACAGTGAAGTTAACCTAAATATCCAATGTAGCTTCATGCAGACACTTTTCTAAAAAGAACCCAAAACAACACTTTCTTCACTGAAATATCAAAATGAACATGTATAGGCAACCTACCAAAATTTATCCAGCTACCTACACTTCAAACTATTTTCATTATCACTGTCTTTTACGTACTTACTACAATTATCTGCTTGTTCAAATCTACAGTCCGAAAGTTCATATTCCTTTAAACAAGAGAATAATCAGGGCTTTAACAGCAATACTCCAGTCTCTGAAACGAACTTCTGTCTTAAGTTTTCTATTGCTTTGAAGAGACATCATGACCACAGCAACCCCCCAAAAAATCCTTACATTTTCATAGTTTCATTATACTGTCATCATGATGGGTCATGACAGCAAGAAGGCAGATGTGGTGCTGGGGAAGAGGCTGAGAGTGGCGAAAGACCTACATCTTGATCCTGGAGCTAACATGAAGTGGCCTGAGATACCCGTCGTGGCATGAGCATATATGAGCATTGTAGAGCATGCCTCTACAATGACACACTTCCTTCCAAAAAGACATACCTACTCCAACAATGTCAGACTTCCCCATACTGTCTTTCCCTATCAGCTTATAGGAAACACTTTATATTGAAACAACCACATGTTCTAACTAACTACTACATTTCAAATTGACATAAAAAGACAAAGTTTATTGTTTCATGTGAAATTGACTTGTGAATAAAACATATAACACATATCTTTTAAAACTTTTGAGCTGAATGAAATATGAATCTCTGTTGCAAAGTGTAATGTTTTTACTTTAAAGCTTATAGTTTAAGTAAGATAAGTTGGATGCTCCTAAAGATTCCTTAAACTAGACTATTAATCTCTTTTATAAAAAGAATCTTCTAATTAATAAAATATTACCATTTGCCAAACTTAATATTTATGTTCAATGTACAATATATTTGAGTAACATATAAAATACTTGTATTTGTACATATGCATACATTATATGTTATGAATACACTTAAATTATTAATAACAAATTTAATGAATTCACTTATATTTTCTTTGGTCTTAAGATCACCACAGGCAATGATAATTTTCTTCTAAAAGAAACATTCCTTACAAATTTTATATTCATATTTCCATCTAATTTACTGTGTTCATGTTATCTTTTGAGTTTTATGAAACTTAATAATTACTCCTTTTTATTTTAGTTATGTTAATTCAGATATAAAATATATTGCACAATTGAACCCAGTCATAGATTCAATCTGTTTTTATAAAATGCTAGATTGTTTTATAAAATAATAAAGATTGGAAGAGATAATAAAATGTAATTCAGAACTTATATTTAGCCACTATAATTTAATTGATACTAAATATGATTTTTTCAAGAGAATAAACAACTGTGCTCCAAAACTGTGCTTTGAAATGGGACACTTAGAGGAAAAAATGAGACAAAGCAACAAAAGAGCAGAAACAAAAACCTACCTTTTAAAAACTACTTGTTTTTTCTTTTTTTATATTTATTTAATAACATGTTAAAATTATTATTTGATAATAAGATGTTTATATTTAGATGTTATATGATTACAACCAATTGTATATGAACATATATTTATAAATTATATATATGCATATAATTACATATATCTTTGCACAGGCCTTTGAATATTTTTAAAGATATGTGTAACTGTCCTGCCGCATGCAGAAAACACCGTTTCCTTGTAGTCATCTACCACCTATGGCTCTCATAACCATTCCTTCTCATCTTCTGCAATGATCCATGAGCCTTACAGGGAAAGTTGGATATAAATGATCTATTTAGGAATGACCAACCAGATGTATTTTATGCTCTGTACCTTGATCACTATGTTGATTTTCATCCTCTTGCAATATAAATTTTTGTATAATTTGTATAATGTATAATCTGAGTCCCTGCTATATATGGTGGTTATGTACACACTGCATCTTACCTTATACCTGAAGTCCAGTTATTTTTCATTATGTTTGAACTCCTGTTTAATGTTCTCAGTTTTTGTTATTGTTTTAAATTTCAATTAGTAAAACTGAATCTATATAAAGAAAGAAAAATCTGTAGTTAAAGTCATTAAATGAAACTTTTTAATTTTGAAAAAAGAAATAAAATAAAAACTACTTGTTAAAGTGTCTTATTATTCAAAATAGACACAGCAGATGTACAATCTGTTAGTCTCCTGCTGGATCTTTAAGCAGAAGTTTATTTGAAAGGACAAAGATTTTACAACCTGGACCCTTGAAGTTTGTGGGTGTTTCCTTTATGTACAGACATCATTTTCTATTTGTGGATACTTGTCTACAGCCTTTACCTTCCATAGATTGATTTTATCACCTATCGCTGCGAGTATAGAATTTATTTTTTATAGATCTTTTTCTCATTTATTCTTATTTGACTTCAGTATTTTTCCTCTTTTGTGCTTTCTCAGTGATTCTGCACCTTTTCTTGGTGTAAACATATCCAGGCAACCATTTTTAAATGATGAATTTAGAATCTAAAAACTTAATCTTCATTTTTAAGGGTACAATTAGTGTCAGGATGTAAAGTTACACATGGCAGCTCTGCAATTCTGGATACATTTTGAGAATAAACAACTATACTATTCTAAAATTAATGAGGGTACTGGACAAAATATTTAAAAAAGATATTCCAAGTATTTGGACATTCTAAATACACACACACACACACACACACACACACACACACACAAAACCATCATTGTGCTGCAAAGTGGTCTGTTTTTTTAATCAAACAATGTTAAAATAAGTAAACCAAAATTGACCTAATATGAATTAGGGAATATAGGAAAATAAGTAAGTTTAGTAAAAGTAGTGGTGTGGAATTTTACAATATTTTTAAGTATATATCACCCTTTGTAACTTTCTTGTGGCAATTTATTTTGTCACATCAAAATCAATGGATATTTGACAATAGTTAATAGAATGAGTTTATAATTTTTTCACAAACTATTAAAATTCTCTTTTGCAATTTATTGTAATATGCAGTAGAAAGTAACTGCTGGACATATGTCAGTACTATGAAAATATGAATACTGAGTTAAATATACAAATATTTGTAATTATATCAGAAATATATATCCGATCACTCATATGGGTAGGCTAAACAACTAAATATAATAAAGGCGATTTACAAGAAGCCGACAGCCAGTATCAAAGTTAATGGAGAAAAACCCAAAACAATCTCACTAAAAGCAGGAACTAGACAAGGATGTCATCTCTCCACTTACCTATTCAATAGAGTTCTTGAAGTTTTAGATAAAACAATAAGAGAATGAAAAGAGATTAAGGGGATACAAATTGCAAAAGAAGTGAAGCTATCTCTATTTGCAAATGATATGATTTCACACATAAGTGACCCACAAAATTCTTCTAAGGAACTGCTAAGGCTGATAAACAACTTCAGCAATGTAGCAGTATACAAGATAAACTCAAAGAAATCAGTAGCCCTTCTATACACTAAAGATAGAAGAGCTGAAAAAGAAATAAGAGAAACATTACCTCTCATAATAGCTGCAAATAGTATTAAATACCTTGGAGTAACTATAAACAAAGAAGTAACAGACCTATTTGACAAACATTTTAAATCACTAAAGAAAGAAATTGAAGAGGATATCAGAAAATGGAAAGCTCTCCCATGTTGCTGGATAGGTAGAATCAACAGAGTAAAAATGGCAATTCCACCAAATGTAATCTACAGATTCAATGCACTGCCTATCAAAATATCAACACAATATTTTTTGGACCTTGAAAGAACAATATTCAATTTCATTTGGAATAACCTGAAAGCCAGGATTGCCAAAACATTTTTACTCAACAAAAGAACCTCAGGAGGTATCACCATCCCTGACTTCAAGCTATACTATAGAGCTACAGTAATAAAAACAGCCTGGTACTGGCATAAAAACAGACTTGTGGATCAATGGAATAGAATTGAGGATCCAGACATTAACCTAAAAACCTATGAACACTTGATCTTAGACAAAGAGGTCAAAAATATTCAATGGAAAAATGATAGTATATTTAACAAATGGTGTTGGCATAGCTGAATGGAAGTGTGTAGAAAAATGGAAATAGATCCGAGCCTGTCACCCTGCACAAAACTCAAATCAAAGTGGATCAAAGACCTCAACATAAACCCAGCCACTTTAAACTTGATAGAAAAGAAAGTGGGAAATACCCTTCTACCAATTGGCACAGGTGACCACTTCCTAAATATAACACCAGTGGCACAGACACTAAGACCAACAATCAATAAGTGGGATCTCATCTCTAAGAAGCTTCTGTGAAGCCAAGGACACTGCCAATAGGACAAAACTACATCCTACAGAATGGGAATAGATTTTCACCAACCCTACAAGTGATAGAGGACTGATCTCTAAGATATATAAAGAACTCAAGAATCTAGAGCCCAAAATGTTGAATAACCCAATCAAAAACTGGGGTTCAGCTCTAAAAAGGGAATTCTTAGCAGAAGAATTACGAATGGCCAGAAGGCACCTGAAAATGTGATCATCATCTTTAGTCATCAGAGAAATGCAAATCAAAACAACTTGGACATACCACGTGAAACCTGTTAGATTAGCTAAGATGAAAGACACAGAGGACAGCCTATGTTAGAGGGGATGTCGAGCAAGGGGAACACTCCTCCATTGTTAGTGGGAGTGTAAACTTGTTCAGCCACTTTGGAATGCAATATGGCGTTTTCTCAGAAAATTGAGAATCAGTTTCCCCAAGGACCCAAAATACCACTTCTGGATGTATACCCTAAAGATACACAGTCACACTCGAAAGGCATTAGCTCAACTATGTTCATAGCAGCATTGTTTGTAATAGCAAGGACCTGGAAACAACCTAGATGTCCCTCACCTGAAGAATGGATTAACAAACTGTGGCACATCTACACAACTGAGTACTACTCTGCAGGAAGGAAAAATGATATCCTAAAATTTGCAGGCAAATGGATGGATTTGGAGATATCCTCATGAGTGAGGTATCACAATCCCATAAAGATAAGCAGGAGATGTACTCACTCGTTAGTAGACTCTAAACAAACACGCAAATAAACAAACAAAATCAAAATATCCCCAAGCTGCAAACCACAACCACTGAACACCTTAGGATCAGAAACACCTTGGATCCCACTCCCCCTAGAGGAACACCTGACTCAGTCTTAATGTTGTGGGGAGAAAACTGGATCTGCCAGGACTGGAGACTGAAGTAAGCATATTGGGACAGTGGAATCATGGGAAGGCCTCCTGCCTGCCCAGGGAGGGGATGGGGAGTTGTAGAGAAGAGAGAATGAACTGATGTGTTGGAAGGGGGAAGGGACCTTGAATAAGGATATACAAGGATAGAAAATGTGACTTCTTTGTTCATCATCATCATCATCATCATCATCATCATAATAATAATAATAATAATAATAAAATTAAAAAAGCAAAAAAAGAAAAGCAGTCATTTTTTTTTTCTATTTTATAGAGAAAATCTCAAAGAAGATCACTTGCATCACAAATGTTTGTTAAGCCTTATTGAAAATCGATATACTTAGCTTAGATCCTTTTTTTATTCTAAATAATAAAATACAAATAAATATGATAAGGGTGTTTTAACATAGATGTTGTTTTCTTAGAAAAAAGGACTAGTTGCAAGACAAATGTCTAATGTTGGTCCTTTGTATCTTTATGATTAAAATAATGTCAGTGACTTATTTCTGCTAAGTATCAAGTTATGTATTTCAAGGACTGGAGGGAGTTCTCTGTGATTGAGATCACTGGCTGTTCTTGAAGAGGGCCCACTAACAGTTTCCAGTGCATACAGGATGTCTCATAATCAACTATAACTCCAAGGGACTTCTATGACTTATTTTTTCTTCCAAAAGTACTACCAGAAAAACAGTCATAATAAACATTTAAAAATCATATTTTTGTTTTGTTTGTTTTCTCATGACAGGGTTTCTCTGTTTAACTGAAACTGGAACTGACTGTCGTAGAACTCAAATTTTAGACCATGCTGGCCTTTTACTCACAGAGATCTACTCGTCATACCTCCCAAGTGTTGGAATTAAAGGTATTTTCCACCATACCTAGCTTTGAAAACAAATTTTTGAAAAGAATAAACATGCACAACTATATAATTCATAAAATATGAATACTTGAGATCCACACATAGATAAAAGATGTGTTTAATAAAACAAAGCAATGAAATTTTGATTAATGTTATACTTACAGTCTATAATAGTTTTAAAAAACTTACCAAATAAAATTGATGATGAGAAAAGCAAATAAACAAACAAAAAACAAAACAAACAAAAAAACACAGCTTGATCCATCCCTGACCATCAATTCTGATTTTCACATTTCTGAGTAGTATAGATAGCTCTTTTGTGTTCTAAAACCCATTGACACAAGACATTGGATGGAAGATGTCCAATTTTCCAGTCAAACACCTCTGTAACTACTTACTCTGTATCTAAGATACTTAAAATTCTGCTTAATTAAATCAAAAATAGTAATTCAATAAACCACTTACTTTATATCTATGCTTATAATACAGCTGAATTAAGTAAAAAAGAGTAAATTAACTAAGTACCTTGTAATTATTTTATAGTTACAGTAACAACTTTATTTCATTTATAGCCAAATATATTCATTATTTACTTATTTGAATTTACTTATTTTATCTTTTAATTATATTTCTATATCATAAATGATCTGTCTTCTTATTTTTATTTTTCTTTAATTTGGAAATTCTTTCTTATATATGTTATTATTAGTTTCTCAAATACATGTATTTGGAAATTAAATGTTTAGATTTGTTTTCAGTTTGGGCTTTCTAACATATATATGATGATCACTTAATGCTTTTTTTTGGAACTATTGTCTAATATATTAGTTTCTTTTTATAAGATTATTTTTTATTCCAGTAAGTAGTTATGTAGAATTGTGAAATGGAAACTCTCATATGGTCTTTGTAGAAACCATTGTGAAAGACAATGTTTGATAGTACTTTGACCAATGTAGTCTGTTCTCAAAGTAAATTTCTAGTTTTATTAACTTTTGTTTTATTTCACATTTTTTTTCCTTCAAGTAATTCAGTCATAAAGATGACTAGGGATAAGAGGTATTCACAATTTAATGGGAGTTGAAAAATCTTGCTTTCAATAACAAATGTTGATGCTAACCCTGAAAACATTCAAGTTATATTATACAGACTGATCAGTTTATATTTAGCGATGTGTGTATGTGTGTGTGTGTGTCTGTACATGTGTACATCATAAGGCTATAAGTATATAATAATAAGGGAAAAAGAGTATTCGAAATTTAATGATGACAGGGAAGAGTATATTGGGAGTTTGGGTTGAGGGAAAGAAAGAAGGTTTTTTTCTTTATTATAATTTCAAAAAAACATAAAACAAAACAAAAAATAAGAAAAACCATTAAAGCAGAAAAGTCCCAAGCTTTACTACTATCAGTACAGAACTTCCAATTTTCCCATTGTACCTAATATTTCCTCTGTCAGCAGTCTGAATGTTTTAAGAATTTTCTGTCAAATTGGCTTATTTTTACCTTAAGAACTTGGTACATGAATTCTGGTTGTATTAAATAAATCTCAGAGCCAGATATTGGATAAAAATGGAATATCAAATAGATAAAACAAACCAACGTCTAATCTTACCCAACTACCTTCCAGCTTCCTCAGCCTCACTCCTTGTCGCTTCTACTAAATAATTCTATCTTTCTGTGCCTGACTTAAATACCTTCTTTGCCCAGTTGTTTCAAGTCTAGGTTAAGATTAAATTTGGGTTACTACTATTTGCTCGTTAGCCGTGAACTCACAAAAAAATAGAAAGATTTCTGTCTCTGGAATTATGGGACTAAAGTCATTGGTCACCACTCCAGGTCTTTCCTAGTGCTGGGATTAAAGGTGTGAGTTAACATTTTCTGACTCTCCTGGATTTTACTGTGGTATATTTAATAAAACCAATCTGGACTATAAGATTGGTTTTATTAAATATATAATATGGAACCATAGTAACTCATGAACCAAGTTCAACAAAGTTAATTTGCTGAATAAGTATAAAATTACTATCTACCTGCATGTAAATTAGACAAGTTTTTAATAAGAAAAGTGGGTGCTCAAAATTGATAACTATGTTATTTAAAAAAAACAATAAAAAACTCTGAAAAAAATTGTAATTCAACCCAAAAGTAGGAGGAAAGAACTTAACTACAATATATTGTGGATCATAAATATTTAACATGAAAAACTGTGTCAATGAAAAGATTAATTACTTCATGATAAATTATCTAGAATAAAAGAAACACAAATTTTAAAAAATAAATAAAGGGTTGATGAAAAGTAATTTTTTTTTACATTATGTATGTCATAACATAATGTTTAAAACTTTATTTGTAAAACAATCCTAGGTTTAAAAGCCACAATTTTAAATAACTTCAGAATGTGACTTCTGCAGTAAAATCATTGCAGAAAAGCTATAAAATCATGGATGTGTATTATATCTGCTTAAAAATTGGAAATAAAATATCTTCCACTATCATGAAAGAGTGATAAAAAATTTTAAATTGGCTTGGGTAAAAGAAGAGCCTTGTGGATATAAAACTGACTGAAGTATAACAAACAAAATGTCACTGTATTTAATGGAGTGCCACAGGGATCAGTGTGAGGGCTGGTCTTATTTAACAACTTAATTAATGATCTGGAAGATGGCAAAACAGTATGTTAATGAAATTTTTATGTGGTATCAAACTAGAAATTTTTTCAACACCAATTAAGATAGCAAAAATTAGTTTTAAAGTAGGTGGAGAGCTTTCAATTATGATAAATAAATATAAATCATAAGTTTGCTCTGTTAGAATTAGAAAACCAATAAACTTTAAAACTAAAAGAATAATGCTTCTGTGTATAAAGTTGGGAAATAAGAGGAAGATTTTTTTAAAGTTGTCCCAAATTATTAAGCTAAATTTGAACATTTCTTGTCGGTAAAACTTTAGGAATATATGAACATGAGGTAGCCTTGTTGCTTCTAACCTGTTGTATTAGCACTCAGATAACTGAAACTGCAGGGCTAATTCAAGAGACATGCCATGTTACAGAATGGGTTCCAGAACAAGTTGCTTAATAACAGACTGTGTAACAACAAACAAAAGGCATCATAATTTTTTCTGATGTTTGCTTCCTATGTATATCTCTATATTAAAATTTTAAAAATAAAAATTAAATAGAAATTTTATAAAAACTTAAATTTGGTCCTGCCTCATGGTATACACCTTTAATGCTAGCACTCTGAACTCTGTGAATTCTAGACATATCTGCTCTACAAAGAGATTTTCAGGAGGCAAGGCTGCTTATTTTTCCAGACAGACAGCTTTCCTGTCTGAAGAAAAACCCAAACAAGTAAAAAACACAAACAACAAAAATACTTGGATTTGATCAGAGAAATAATACAAACACTTTTAAAGGTTTGCATCTTTGTTATATAACAACAGAAAAGAAAATTGTCTTAACAATTCTAATATAAAAAAATTAATATTTAAGTCAAATTATATTTGCCAAAATGAGATTTCTGCTCATGTTGGTGGTAGTGTTAAAAAGTGGTTTCTTATGCTACACAGTTTGAAGACAAATAACCATTCTTCCAGTTCACTGGAATCTTGCTTCTGACAGTTCAATGTTATTTTATTTACAAGAAGAAAAGCTCAAAATACAAAACAGCAAAAGTACAAAAGCCAACATCTTTACATCCTTATCTTCTCAATATTATTGCCTGACTTAGAAAAAAATTAATTATGTACACTTACTCAAGATATGTTTGATGAACAGGAAATAATTGAAAACATATTTAGTTTCAAACATAGGAAATTCTTACACAAATTCTTTAGAATTGAAGTACTAGCAATAAGGGAACGAAAAGAGATTAAGGGCATACAAATTGGAAAAGAAGAAGTGAAGCTATCTCTATTTGCAGATGATATGATTGTATACATAAGTGACCCACAAAATTCTTCCAAAGAACTGCTACAGCTGATAAACACCTTCAGCAATGTAGCAGGATACAAGATAAACTCAAAGAAATCAGTAGCCCTTCTACAC
>PVIH01022631.1:10176-26774 GCA_004025045.1 Sigmodon hispidus | reverse complement strand
AAGAATTTAAAATGTGGAAGAGTTAACAATAACTATACAGAACTATACAGAGGATAAGAATGATAAGCATGGCTTATCAAGGGTAGAAATACAAATAAGATTGCTACACCTATATTTTCTTTGTGTTCATCTTTCCCTCTGAATTTTTTTTTTCCATCCCTGTATATCCTTATTCAAGGTCTCTTCCCCCTCCCAACACATCTCATCACAAAGTATTATGCACATTGTATATCAAGATCAGTGACACCGAGTAAGGAAGTGCTATATGTAATTACAGTGCTCAAGAGGTTGAGGCAGGAGGACTGATGTGAGTTCAAGGCCAGACTAGTTTAGAGTTAATTCTAGGTCATTCCAACTGGGTTACAGTATGGGATGTTGTCTTAAAACATCAACAATATATATGTGTATTTATACAATGAATTACATACATATATTATAGTTTAGGTAAGTAGTTAATAGTATAATTCCTTGTTGCTTTTACAGACGTTATTATTGTTATTTTACCTACTTTCTTCTGTATTTACTTCAACTCTCCCTCCTTAAAGAGGCCCCGTCATACATTTCCCTGATCAGATCACTTATACCCTGCTATTCTCTTCTCTACTGCTCCCTAACTCCCTATCTTAGTTCCATTTTAATTTCCTGGTTGCTGACCAGAGCACAGAGATCTGTGAGCTGGAACTGACCTGAATGCCCCCTTTCTGAGGGCAAGCTTTTATGGTACTAGAAGATGCCATCTAAGTTTCCAAAGAGGGAAGCACCAACAGACCTACTATAGTGGTCTGAATAAGCATGGCTCATACATTTGAATGACTGGTCACCAGAAAGTGGCACTATTAGGAGGTGTGGTCTTGGAGTAGGTGTTGCTTTGCTGGAGGAAGTGTGTCACTGGGGAATGGACTTTGAGATTTTCAGATGCTCAAGCCTGATCCATTTCTCTCTTTTCCTGCTGCCTACAGATCTGGATGTAGAACTCTCGGCTACCTTTCAAGCACCATGTCCCCCTGCATGCCACTATGCTTTCTGTCATGATGACAATGGACTGAACCTCTGAAACTGTGACTCAGCCCTAATTAAATGTTTTCATTTATAAGAGTAGTTGTGATCATGGTGTCTCTTCTCAGCAATAAAACTCTAACTAAGACAGCTACCCAGCTATAATGCTTATGCACTGTATCAACAAAACCAGCATGGCAAAATAACACCTAGGATGAAGTAGTGGTATGCATACCTTGCCAATAACCAATAGTTCTCTAAATACACTGACCAGAGGAAAACCATGCCCAGTACTAGAAATCTAGCTAACTATTCAGTGCTAGTGAAGTCATGTATATTGGAGAAGAATCTACAACCACTGATTTACTAAATCATCACAACCCCTAACAATGATCTATAGACATTATAGATCTATGGACATTATAGACATATGTCCTTATCCCCACAGATAAGTGTAGTCTTTATCCCTCATCAAGGAAACTTCTCTTTGCAATAGATGGAGATCATTATAGAAAACCACAGCCAATCAAAATACAGAGTTGTGGAGCTTAGTCTTAATGAATACATGTGTAAAATACTCCTGAACCTGATGCTTCAGAAATCTTGTGGAAGAAAGGGGCAGAAAATTAGAACATTTGCTGTGAGATCATGTCTCCTAGGAACATAAGAAGCTATAGTCATAAAGTCTCACCAATATGTCCAACATCAGTTGAACAATGACAACACCAAAGGATATGCCAACGTGGATAAGGTAAAACCTAGGAGGTCTCAACCCTACACAAAGAATTATAGGCAATTGAGGAGAGCTAGGAGCAGGAGAGGGGCCCAAGTTAAGCCCTGAAAACATACATACAAGTAACATTACACATACTGAGCAGGTTTTCTTTAGGAATATATATGCAAATATACACACATATACAAACAATAAAAATTAGTGAAAAAAAGACCATTAATTTGAATGAGAGCAAGGTGGAGCATATGGGAGAATTTGGAAGGAGGAAAGAAAAGGGAGAAATCTTGTAATTATAATCTCAAAAATAAAATTAAAACAACAAAAAGTAACACCCTTTCATTTGTTTCTGGATAAGAAAGAATGAATCTATTCTAGAAACATCTGTATAGATATATCTGAAAGTATCTGTCATTTAAAAAAACACACTATTTTTCTCTAGGACTTCCCAGTATCATTGAAATAACAGATATTTCCAGGTGTTTCATTTAGTTGAAACTTTCCCTTCTATTTCTGAACTTTTAAAAATTGAAATGTTTTACTTGCCAAATCTCTACATAAATATATTTCCCCATATTAACCAGTGTAATCTATTTGTAATCAAAATCATATTTTCCTAAAGTCAAAGAATAATTCATTAATTTAAAAACTCTACTTCCATTTTATTTTAAAAGATTTTCTCTACTAGGCATGATATAGCACACACCTTGAACTATAGAGACAAGAGGACACAGGTCAGCTGGAAGCCAACCTGGTCTACATTGTTACACCCTCCCACCAAAAGGACATTTTTGCCTATCATCTGTAGAAACAACAAAGTATAGGACATTAAGAGAAAAATGAATATTGAAGATATTCTTACTCATGTACAAGACAAAATTTTTAAATTAACTTTAACCTGAATTAAGAGTTTAGCCCTATAAGACTGGGGTCAGTTGTTAAGAAGCATATTGGAAGCCTAGTGCTTTTCCAAAGGTAGAACTGGGAGGGTCCATAGTAGCCTAATCCTTTAATATACATATATTCCTGAATAATACTTTGGTGTATCCATTCAGCTCAGATTCCCAAATTTAACAAGCAAACAATTGTCTGTGTTCCCTCTAACCTTAATTTCTGAACTTCTCCAGCTGTCTCTCTAAAATAACAGAAGGAGCAGAAAGTCAGGGAATATGGATTTCAAAGTCAAGGTTGTGGTGAGTCTTACAGGCTTTAGACAGCTGAGCCTCCTATCCATTTCTCCACCAAGGCACTGGGATTCTCAAATATTTGCTACTTTATCATCACACAGTTACAACCCAAAGGGGTTATCTTTCCCTATTAACTCTTTCCTAAACTTACAGAATCTCAAAAACATCTGTGTTAGTCATCTGTTCAACAACGAAGTATATTTTTAAAGCTATGTAAATATTCTTGAATTTTTAAACTCAATAAATATTTATGAAGTTGTGTGAGGCAGTCTGTCCTCCCTTTCTCCTTTCCTCCTTCCCCCCCTCTGGAGATCCAATGCAGTTTCACACACACTATGCAAGCACTCTATCACTAATCTCCATCTCCACTGTGAGAATTTAGGACATCCAAGAGGTCCAGAACTTTGCAGAGAAACACAGGGAACCAGTGTAATGAGGTTCGCATTGTATCACAGACACAGACAAGGAACCATGAATGGAACAGAGAAGAAATACTTCTTCTAAAGTAGAACAGGGATGACTGTCACAGTAAAGATGATCTTATAGAAAATAGAGAAAATAACTGGGGCCGGCAAGAAAGTAGTGTATTTTAGGCCATAAAAAATCCAGGTACGACTGGGGATTTGTAGGTGGAGGTAGGTAGGTGGCAGCCGGAGTGGACTACAAGGATATGAGCATAAACAGCCTGGAATATCATCTCAGAGAATTCAGATTTTACCTTGCTACCAATAAAAGGGCATCCAAGGGCCTGGCAACAAGTTAGAGCTAAGGTATTGGAGCATAGTTGTGGGGTAGTGAGGGCAATGATCTCTTTCTCCTATAGTGCCATCATCTGAGAGCAGAGTTACTGTGATCTCTTTTGTAAAACTGAGAATGGGGGTGGATATTTTTTATTTGTATTATCTACAAATATGTTCTAGGCATGTTCAAATTTTTGGTATTACAATATCACATTGTTATCTATAAAGTTCACACTCTAGAAATGCACAATCAGATTATTTTTAAAATCTCAAACTGGGTGTGTTGCCATACACCTTTATACATAACACTCAGAAGGCAGAGACATTCAAATCTCTTTGAGTTTAAGTCCAACCCAGGTCTGCAAAGTGAGACCCTGCCTCAAAATAAAAGTAAAAATAAAAAACCTCATATATGGAGCTGACAGGATAGCTCACCAGGGTAACGATGATTTCCACCAGGCCTCATAGCCTGAGACTGATCCCCAGGACCTACATGGAGGAAAAGAAACCTCAGTCCTACAAGTTGTCCTCTGACTGCCACAGTTTATAGTTTAGTGCTGAGCTGCGGTCATTGCTAGCAGCTACATGTAGCCACCCTATGCAATATGGCTGACAGGTTAGAGATGTTTGGAGGTAAAACTGTGCTGGGCACAAAGTGACACAGGTAAATGTCAAATGAATTAATTGGCATGGCCAATATCTAGCTTCAGAAGAACCATTCTGAGGACTGTTTGGATGGGTTCGTGGAGACAGGGACTAGTCAGAGGCTCAGACAGAGACAAGGGACTGAATGAAGTTGGTGAGAGTGGTGGCAAAGACAAATGCTAGATGGCTGCAGTGCAGGCAAGAATGCTGTTGGTCTGAAGTCTGCTGGGGCAGCGAAAACACAAGTGGTAGACAAGGAAAGGAGATGCATTCAGTAGAAAATAGAGGAGGATTCTAATAAATAGGGGGCTATGACTTACCTCTATAAAAGCTACCAACTCTCCTTGGGACAGGATCATTGTACAGATGCCGATTTTCTTTGGGAGCTGTGCCATCATCAGAGTGTGGGTCATGGTACACTCCACCCTGAGTCAGGAAACAATGTTATAAAAGTTAAACCATGAATTGATGATGGTACTGCTTAGAACAAAGTCTAACCAGTGCCTGATTTTTGTTGTTGTTGTTGATCATTTAAAAGGAAAAGCCGGGCTTATGCCATGAAGAAAACTTACTCATTTCAAATTATTTATGAGAAATTGAGTACAGATAAAGTTTAAAAGCTAGGCTGCAATGCTGCTAAGTGAACAGTCCTTACAGACCATATAAGATGTAGCATTCTAAAGCTCAGACCTCAGACTTCTGACGGGTGTGGAATGAAGAGGTGCTTTCTCTGGAGGACTCTTTAACAGAAGGTCTTGCCACAGTCATCTCTGGAGGGAGCTGTTCTCCAGGCTGCAAGTCAAATATGAAAATATTTATAGAACTTCCTACCCCTAAGGAAAACTCATCATCGTCCTCATTTAATATAGTTAGGACCTTAGCCAGTTTAAATAAAGATCATAGGGTGGCTTCAACATAACTCATTCCATTAAAAAGTCAGGTATCTGATGGATATAAAATAAGACCAACCAATTTTAATAGACAGAAAGTGAGATTCTCATTAAAGTTAAGGCAAATAAGAATACATTAGTCTGAAGATAGCTCAATTAATTATTTAAAACAACAAAAGAAATCACCTTTCTATCTAGACAGCGTTATGCTTGGAGATTCTATCAGTCAGTCTAAAAGTACTCTTACAAATTTTAGGCTGAGTTTTCTGAGAGAAGCAGAGGCAAAATTATTTTCCTAGGGGACTAACACAGTAGATGCAGATGAAAATTAATGTTTTTGGAATGCAAAAAAGAAAAAGGATAATCCCTCTTAATGACTTCTGTCTTAAGAGTCCTCAGGTCCTACAGTCTATGGTGCTTCTTGTTCCTCCATATTCTCCAGGACAGCAGCTCATCTGGTCAATGCATTTCTTAGGAATGACATGAGGTGCCTACCCCTAGAGATGCTCCCACTACCTAGCTCCCTCTCAAGTAGGTGAGTCACAACCCCAGCACAGCAGCAGGTCCTTAACAGTGCTCAAGAGGAAAGAAAATAAATCACATTTTCTAACCTGGGGTGGGAGGATTAAGGAACATAATTAGAAAGAGTTGGATACATTCAGCATCTATAGATGATGCACAGAAAGTATCTCAGTCTAGAGGGTATACATAAAAATGTTTTAATTTAAAAACTGAAATAAGATTTCTCCCCCTTCCTTCTCACCACCATATTTAGAGAATCCTGGATAGAAATTCATTTGGTACAGTCTTTCTTCTTTCTACTTTGCCACATGTATTGCTGTGGCAAAGTAGAAAGGTCCAGAGAAAGATTTCTTAAGGAAATGAGGTATTTACATTTAAACTAAAATCAGTGAGGGTCCTCATGCTTTTGAAAGTGGCCATAATACTTTACATGAAAGTGAGTGCCATGATTTACTCACCACCCTTGCTACCTTTCAAGCATTCCAGCCACCTCCTCATCTTTAATTGCAGCCTTTTTTAATGCTTGCCACTGCACCCCCTGAGATGGACTTAAGTAACAAATGGATTTGTGCTAAGCTCGAGCAATTATTAGTAATTAGTTTCTGACCACTATGTTCACAGAAATTCTTTTTTTCTGAATTCTCAGAGAGCCAGCCATTTGTCCATTTTCTAAGGGAGACAGTCTTTTGTTTTTCTTTTGTTTGACACTTGCCTTGATGCCAACACAATCTGTTTGGTTTTCACCTCCAACTCCTTTCTATGGGCAGTGGCTAGGTCCTAGAGATCTTTCTAGACACTCAAGGTTCTCTTATCTCTATAGTGAGTTCTCAAGGCCTCTCTGTCCATTCCCATAATTCCATTTAAAGCCTCTTACAAATACCTCCTGCCTCACTCTTAACCAGGCCACCAGGCCATCCTGCCAGCATTTTAAACTTGGGGACCTTGAGACTGCCTCAGAATCCCAGCTCTACCTTGAACTTCTAGTTGGGGAAAGTTGGGCAACTCACCCATCTCCTGAAAGCCTCATCTGGGAGGAAAAATGTTGGATTAAGGAGCTTCCAAACTCTTGTCCAACTCTGAAAAGGAGCTCTTAGGAAAGAAACCCTCAAGGCTTTCTTCAATGCTGCAGTGCTGTCTACTTTTGCACAGTCCTTGAGACCCACTCTGCTTTTATACTGACACACAGTCCTGAATACGCTCTTCACCTCATGTGAGAACTGTTCAACTCTTACATTTTCATTCCAAAAATGTGAAGTCAGTTGCGATCTACGTAGCACCAAGTCTTCTCAGAATATTGTCCCTCCTTTCAATGCTCTTTCCTGCTACTATCCCTTTCCTCCCTAAGGAACTCTCAACCTTCCCAGAAGTATCTGCTCAGGTTCTATCTCCTCTGGGAGCTTCCGACAGGGCCCAGATTGGATGGACAGAATCGCTTCTATCTTTCTCTTGACGCCTAAACACATTTCTGTATGGTTACTAAAATGAAGTTTTACAATATTAGAACAAACCATTTGTTGTCAAATATCCCCTGCCATTTAATGTACTTCAAAATGACAGGGACATTTGAATTTCAGATTTCCAGTCAGGGCTTCCTGTGGTCTTAGCTCAGCTTATCTCTTCAGTCATTCATCTGTCTACATGGGGCAGTTAGCTGCACAGAAGCCATTTCTGACTGTTCCTGCTCAGTGATTTCTCCCTGTTTTCTAAGCCTATTCATAACCAGTATTCTATTAATGTAGGCCTTAATGATTCCATAATTTACCATGTAAAATGTTTGTCATGCAAACCCAATGACCTGATTTAGTTCCTTAGAATGCACATAAAAAAGTTGGAAAAAACCAACTCCATAAAGTTACCCTATGGCTTTCACATGCATGTCATATGTGCATTCCTTGCCCCATGTCATATACATATACACAACAATGAATACATAAATAATTAAAAAACTAAGGAGCTAGAGAGAGGGTTCAGCAATTAAGAGCATGAACTGCCCTTACAGAGGACCTGAATTTGGTTCCTAGGACCTGTAACTCCAGCTTCAAAGGCATATGATATCTCTGGACTCTATAGGTACCTGCATTTATGTGCACATACCTAGATACAGATGTACAAATAAATACATAATTTAAAAAATCTTTTAAAAATACAAAAGGCTGGGGAATCATGATTTATCCTGGCCTGAAGTTAAACTTACCTAGTTTAAGATAAACTTAAAATTCAGTTAATATACTTGATATTAACAAAAAAGTTTAAATAAATGTAGTTTAGAAAGATTAGAGAGAAACAGCCCTAAATTTTAAAATAACTAAAAACTAATACATATTTTCTAATTTCTTTTTCCCCCCTCTAGGGATGGTCAGCTTATTTTGTAATTTCAATAAAAATGGTCTGTCAGCAAAATATATCAGAAAGGAACATTTAAAAAATACATTACAAAAGCAAACTTGAGATGTCTTAAGCACATAACAACTTATTTAAACATTTAAGTAATAAACATTATTTTTGAGACTGTATCGCTAGGTAGCTCTGGCTGTCTTGGGACTTACTATGTAGATCACACTAACCTTACAAAGATCTGCCTATATATCCCAAGTTCCCAAGTGCTGGGATGTGCCTTTGTATGTGCCACTGCACACAGCTAAATTATTATTATTTTAAAAGAAAGAATCCAAAGATTGCTTTCATTCACTGCCCCAATGAAAGCAAGGCTGACTGCAGTAGGAAAAAATGCACAGCAATCTTCTAAATATTCCTTACAATATTTTCCCAAGATAAGCCACCAGACAGATCAAAGTGGTACCTGGGGAGATAAGAGCTGCAAACTGTTTGCTCTGGCCGCCATCCCTTGCCCTATGCTCAAGCTTCCATCAAGGCCTTTAGCTCTCACTTTGTCCCGGGTCACATACATGGAATGCCTGTGAGGACGTTGCTGAGAGGAGAAGGGGCTGGTGTAGCCTAGCCCATAAGAAAATGATTCATGAGGTGCAGACAGAGAATGTGAATGACTGCTGTCCATGTGTTCAGGCAGCTTCAACTCTTCCATGGTTTTTGAGTGTCTGGTGGTAGTTCGGCGTGAGTCCAGAGTACCCTCATTTCGGTTATTTCTACCGGAAGGGCTCAGCAATGTTCTTGTGTCACTGTGTCTGGTGGGGGTCGGGCTTGTGGGAGAGTTCAAATCCAAGCAACTGGATGGGAAGTATCTACTGGTGTTAGGCTCTGTGATCTGGGCTCTGGCTTCTGAAAGGTTGCTCACAGACTTGGAGTCACTCAATGCCCCATGGCTTTTGGCCTTCGTCCTATAAGATGGACTCCTGGAGGACTGTGGGATGGTGTCAATATAGCTGTGCCGACTCTGCTTCTCACTAGGCTGCAGTGTCCCAGCTTTACTCTGGGAGCTTTCCATGAATGAGTGTCTGTTCTGTTGAGATCTGCTGCTGGACTTGAGGTACTTGGAGCCTGGACCTTCTGAAGGCTTTGGGTCAATATTGAAGTCAAACTCTGTTTTGGACTTGGCTTCTTTTGGACTGAGAAGGTGTGGTATGTTGTTGTTTGTAAGATCTTTGCTGGAAGATCCAGGCTGGGTGCTTGCTTGATAGGTTTTGGTGTGCATCGGACTGAGAGTAGCTCCAGCAAGGTTTCCATTCAGGAAGGTTTCGTTTGCAGGAAGGCCTTCATCAGCCCGGGGCAGACCCACACTTAGGTTCTGAATGTCCTTGCTGTTGGATCTGTGATGAGTCTGTAATGCAGCACCCTTGCTGGGTTGGCTTCTATGTTTAAAACAAAAGAGGCAGATCAATTGGGGGCAAATGGAGCATACTGCTGAAAGTAAGCAAGCAAACAGTAAAGCAAAAGGAACATTTAAAACCACTGGGAAGGCTCAGGAACACTGTGAAGGAGGGATATAATATAATATAATATAATATAATATAATATAATATAATATAATAGCTGGGGGATGGGAAGGAGTGTGCTGTGTTTTGGATCTGACATGGCTGCTGCACTGTAATGTTCACTCAGGGAGGGTAAAGACAGAGGGAGCATCATAGACTTTGATGGTGTAGCCACTAGTGCATTGCTCCCACTCAAGCTAATAAGCCCTGACCATGTTCATGAGGGCAGCTCTAATTAAATGCAGTATGTTGGGTGCGTGTGCACACACACACACACACACACACACACACACACACACACACACACACACGGCATGAGAGTCAAGCAAGGACTTGGGAAGAATTTGTTTGTTGGAAAGAGTAAGAGAATGAGAAGATAATAGGAATGTTTTGATCAAAGAATTTCTCTTTCTCTCCTCTCTCTCTCTCTCTCTCTCTCTCTCTCTCTCTCTCTCTCTCTCTCTCTCTCGTGTGTGTGTGTGTGTGTGTGTGTGTGTGTGTGTGTGTGTGTGAGAGAGAGAGAGAGAGAGAGAGAGAGAGAGTTAAATACTAATTTTCCTAAAGAAGTAAAAAATGACAAAAATTGCTAGCCCTCTCAAATATGTCTTTCAATAACTAGTTTCTCAGACTAAACCACTCAACAATCAAGTTGTTTTGGCACCCTCAGACTCCCATCTAACTTGCTGGTTGCCAACACAGTCACTGAGAGAGACTCAGGTGCACTATGCTTCGACTATGACTGTCTGGTACAGCATAGATAGTAAGGATAAGGCAGCTGGCAGATTGCTGAAAACTTTTTCAACTGCTTGAATGGCAGAAGGCAACATTCAGACCTGAAAGTTACTGTGCTCCTTGAACATTTTGTTTGTAAACCTGTAGGCAGCCTCAGATATACAGTCATAGTACCTACACACACATGCCAACATCTCATCTTCAACCTGTAGAGGCAATGAGTAAGAATTCTAATTATGTAGAAGAAAATGACATTCTGAAAGAAATGTGAACTGACTAGTGAGATTTTTTGGAAAACATGATGATCTGTGTTTATGTTTTAGAGAAGTGGCAATTACTTGGGGCTCTTGAGATAGCTCCTTCTACATTAGACAGAAATGCACCACTAACTGAAGGATATTTCTGTGTAAACCAAACTGGAATCCTATACTGGAACACAGGGTCTTAAGTGCTAATTGCTTGGTAAATGATACAATTTAGTCTCTTCTTCATTTCACACTTCATTATTCCAAAGTGACTGAGCCCTTCTTTAAGACTTGAAGCTTCATTTCCTACCTAGTATAATATTCAAATAGTCACCCAGACAGAACCCTTGTATTCTGTTTGAAAGCCAAAATTGACATTCTAAAAGTCAGCTTGCTCTATTATAACTAACCAACGGATGAGATCGTGGGCTTGAGATAGTTTCCAAAGGTAGTAATGATTTACGCAATTCCATTATTTTAACCGTGAATTCAGCAAATGTTGCAAGTACTACTACTGGTGAAGATGGATTGATTTGGAATAATTTTTCCCATCAGACACTAATTGGAAGAAAAGTCCTTTTGGGCTGTTGTTTCTATTGTATAAGAATGGCAACTCACAAAACTATGTCTTCTCATTTCCCCAGAATTAGAAAGGAATTACAAAGGACAGTTAAATTTTGTTTTCTGTTAAATGATGTACAGAACACATCTTCAAATCAATAAAGTACCGTGCCATACAAGATGTTTGCAAGACTGATTACAGGGATGGTAAAAGAATTTGACAAGCACACACACACACACACACACACACACACACACACAGAGAGAGAGAGAGAGAGAGAGAGAGAGAGAGAGAGAGAGAGAGAGAGAGAAAATGAATGGTGGTAGATAGCTCTGGGACAGAAAGTATTTAGTATTGGGACGAAGGATAACTTTGTTTTTTTTTTTTTTCCTGTAGCAGTGAAAAGAAAAGTGGCTAGGTCTTATTGAATGATGTATCTGTGCTTATCTAGATGACAAGTGGACATTTCATTAATTTTCTAAGAACTAAATTGTGTGTTTTTTGAGCTTAGCCCTTAACAGCCAGGCCATCTCTTTAGCTCAGCTGTTTCATTTCCTGCATATTGGCTACCTGTATAAAGACACTGTGAGTTACTCGGATCCAGGCTCTAGATAGTTTGCTCTATGGCAGAGTTCAAGTAGGCCTTATTATGGTTAACTCTGCCAAAATAATGGTCTTGCTTGTTGACAGACAACAGCCTTTTTTGTTTTAGCTCCACCTGCTCTGATATTATAATTGTTTAGTAGTGTACTCCATGCAACAACAGCATCTAGCCAGTTTATGTACCCTAAAGGCATCAGGTTTTAAACTATCAGAGTTGCCTGATTACTTACAACTTGGTAACCAAAATATCTTGACAACTTTTCAAAACTCAGTTATGATATATAGTTTTATCCACAGATAGATCTAAGCATGCTGGCTAATCTCCACTCCTCTATCCAGTCTGATGCCTCAAGAGCACAGCACTGGAGGCTAGGTCCCTTAGGCTCCTAGCTGGCTTTCTTCTCGTAGAGCTGAGCAGGGGAAGAAAGTATCACAGGTAAAGGTAGATGGAGGATAAGGGTGGAGGCAGACTTCCCTGTTTCTTCCTGGCCAGGCACCGTCACTCAGGTCCTAGTTCAATCCTTCCACAGGGCTCCTTGTGCCAAACTCTAGCTCTCCCTGGAATCATATTTTCTCCCTTTCCCTTGCAGGTGAAGATAGAGCCAAAATGTAAGTGCTTTAACTTCAAAAGAGAAGCAGGAATAGATGAAGAACAGTGAAGAAATCTGTTTGAGCTGCTAGAACCCTTAGAATTACTACTATACAAGTCTACATGTAATCTTACACACCTTCACAGCAATATAAGAAAAAGGAAATTAGGCAGATACAATGGATGGTCAAAGATCCAGATTTATCACAAATAAACAGCTACTCTTCATGTTTCCATCTCAGGATTAATTGGAAGCTACTGAGCGTTAGACATACAATAATTTCTATGTAGAAAGGGCATCACATTCTGTTCACATTGGAGCTCCGCCAAACCACAACAATAGAAAGCAGCTTTGAAAATTCCATAGATCTCTCCAACACACAACTGCAAAGAATCTGTACTGCCAGCCACTTAAAAAAAAATTAACGTAGAAATCACTCAATTACTTGTTTGTTTTTACAGATGGGGCCTGGTGTTGTCTACATTAGCTTCAAACTGCTCAAGGCTGGCCTTGAGCTCATGATTCTCCTACGTCCCCTTCCTGAGTGCTGGAATTACATGTGTGTACTACTGTCTAGCTATAAATCACTCTCAAATACTTGGTAGAGGAGATAAATGGATAGATAGTTAATGTGTTCACTTAAAAAAAACTTAAAGGCAAAAATAGCCAGGCATGGTGATATGAACTTGTAACCTCAGCACTTAGGAGACTGAAGGATAGCTAAAAGTTCAAGGCCAGACTGGTACATTCCAGTAATGTGTAGCTATCCTAATATCTAACAAAATAGGCGTCAAACTGAATTTAATCAAAAGAGATCAGGAAGACCATTACTTATACATCTCAGGAAAAAATCAATCAAGCACAAATCTCAATCCTGAACATTTATGCCCCCAATACAAGGGCACCCATATATGAAAAAAAACCCAAAAAACAAACAAAAAAACCAAAACAAAAAAACCAAAAACACTACTAAAGCTTAAACCTTATATCAAACCCCACACACTAATAGTGGGAGATTTCAACACCCCATTTTCACCAATGGATATGACTTCCAGAGAGAAAATTAACATATAAAAAGAGAATTAACAGATAATATGACTCAAGTGGACTTAACAGATATATACAGAACATTCCACCCAAATACCAAAGAATATACTGTCTTCTCAGCACCTCATGGAACTTTCTCTAAAGTTGACCACATACTCAATCATAAAACAAATGTGAATAAATACAAAAACATAGAAATTACCCCTTGTATCCTATCAGATCACCATGGACTGAAGTTAGAGTCCAACAACAACAAAAGCTGCAGAAAGCCTACAAACTCATGGAAACTGAACATCTCTCAATTGAACCACCTCTGGGTCAAGGAAGAATTAAAAAAAGAACCCTAACCCTAACTGTACTCTACAACATTGGAAAACCTAAAAGAAATGGACAGTTATCTGAACAGGTACCATTTACCAAAACTAAATCAAGACCAGATAAATGACCTAAATAGAAACAGAAGGAGTTATTAAGTCTCCCAAGCAAAAAAAAAAAAAAAAAAAAAGCCCACGGCCACATGCCTTCAGTGCAAATTTCTACAAGAATTTTAAAGAAGAACTAATATCAATACTCCTCAAATTGCTCCACATAATAAAAACAGAAGAAACATTGCCAAACTTTTTATAAGGCTACAGTCACCCTGATACCCAAGCCACTCAGAGATGCAACAACGAGAGTTACAGACCAATCTCCCTCATAAATATTGATGTAAAAATTCTCAATAAAATACTTGCAAACCAAATTCAAGAACATTTAAAAAAAATCATGCACCATGATCAAGTAGGCTTCATCCCAGAGATGTAGGGATGGTTCAACACATGAAAAACTGTCACTGTCATGCATCATGTAAACAACCTGAAAGAAAAGAACCACATGATCATCTCATTAGATGCACAAAAGGCCTTTGACAAAATCCAAAGCTCCTTCATGATAAAAGTTCTAGACAGATCAGGGATACAGGAAAAATACCTAAACATAATAAAGGCAATTAAGAGCAAGCCAACAGCCAACATCAAACTAAACAGAGAGAAACTCAAAGGATTTCCACTAAAATCAGGAAGAAGACAAGGCTGTCCACTCTCTCCCAGTATTTACTCAATATAGTTCTCAAAGTCTTCTTCCTCCTCCATTGCGAGTAGAAATGTAAACTTGTGCAGCCACTTAGGAAATCAGTATGGCGGTTCCTCAGAAAATTGGTAATCAGTCTACCCCATTATCCAGAAATACCACTGTTGGGCATATACTCAAAGGATGCACATTCTTACCCCAAGGGCATCAGCTCAACTATGTTCATAGCAGCATTATTCATAACTTAGATGCCCCTCAACTGAATAATGGATCACAAAATTGTGGTACATTTACACAATAAAATACTACTCAGCAGTAACAAATAAAAGACATCCTGAAATTTACAGGCAAATGGATGGATCTGGAGAGTATACATTTGCCTGAGTGAGTTGACACAGACCCAGAAAGATAGACATGGATGTACTCATTCATAAGTGGATTTTTGACATAAAGCAAAGGATAAGCAGGCTACAATCCACAATCCCTGAGCAGCTAGGTAATAGAAGGGACATAAGAGAGACATCCAGGTATCACCCTGGGAAGGAGAAATAGGGAAGATCTGAGTATATTGGGATCATATGGGTGAATGAGCAAGGGGAGGTGGGAAGAGATCATAGGAAAATAAGATGGTTGAGTGGGAGAAGCAACAGAGAAGGTTAGCAAAGAAATAGATATCTTAAAAGAGAGAGCCATTGTGGGGTTAGAGAGAAACTTGGGGCTAGGGAAACCCCAAGAATCCACAAGATGACCCCAGCTAAGACTCCAATCAACAGTAGAGAGGGTGCCTAAACTTCCCCTATAATCAAATGAATGACCACCCTAATTGCCATTACAGAACCTTCATCCAGCAACTGATAGAGGCAGAAGCAGAGATCCATAGCTAAGCATGAGGTAGAGCTCCCAGTCCAGCTGAAGAGAGAGAAGAGAGAATATATGAGCAAATGGATCAGGATCATAAGGAGGAGACCCACAGAGACTGCTGACCGGAGTTATTGGGACTTCACTGACTCTGAAATAATCGCTGAGGAACCTTCATGGAAAGGAACTAAAGTCTCTGAAGGTAGATGACACTCAAATGGTATGGGCAGTTTGTGAAGCCTGTTGCAGTCAGATCAGAGTATATTCCTGGTGCATGAACTGGCATCTCAGAGCCCATTCCCTATAGAGGAACACCTAACCCAGCCTTGACACTGGGTGGGAGGGACTCAGACCTATCTCAAACGGATGCATCAGACTGAACTGATCCACCTTGGGACTCCTTGCCCTCCTTGGGGAATGGATGGGGGGATGGATGGGGGACCGCTGAGGGAGAACATGGAGGAGAGGAGGGAGGGGGAGCAGTGGAACATTTTATAAAAATTTATAGAAATAATTTAAAAAATTCCTACTGTCAAGTTAGTCTCCTTTCAGACTACAGATTATAACACTGATTACTATGGTACAACTCATAAATTTATCAGTGGTTTACCAAAGTTTACATCACTGGGATAATTTTCTTTATACATGTAAATGACAGAAATCACGTGGCAGTTGAAGTAGAAGGGAGACTAAAAGGTGCAAATGAAGCCAGCCAGGTATGATACCAGAGAAGATACAAGAACAATGTTCATCAGCTAACTGCAAAGGAGCAACTGAATGATGACAGTTACTTTGAGGTTTAGTATAGTAAAATCTTTTGGGTGTGAACAGTGAACAAACCAGCTAAGAAAGGCTAAAAGCTGTGTCACAACAAGTAGCTATCTTCAAGAGTAAAGAGCTCTGTAACAGTTATACTTTCAAAGCTAAGAAGAGTAAATTGAGAAAGAACGCTTCTAATTTATGGATGCCCTCCCAGGCCTCAAAGTTCTAGGTCCTGATCTTTCAAAATTCTAGTTTATTAAGAATAATCTTCCATATACAGAAGGAAAATTTGTGTATGTGTATATGGGGGTAGTATTTAAATCTTAAGTAAAATAAATTACTTTTACATCCCATATATAAAAATCTTCAGATGCCAAAATTGGGTTCTAGAGGATAAAGGAAGACAGAGAGGTTGCACAGAACATCATTCTCCTGGAATTGGGCCATGTCAGGACAGGCAATCTGAGTGATACAATAGAGGGGAGAAGGAAGAAGAGGGGGAGGAAAGAGTAGAGAAGCAGAGAGGGGGGA
>PVIH01022631.1:0-10076 GCA_004025045.1 Sigmodon hispidus | reverse complement strand
AAAACATATCACTTTTAATTATCAACTTCACACTTTAGTATGCTTTTTTTTTTAACAAAAAAACAACATCTCATTTCTCAACTCAATGGTTGAAAGGCAAGAACAATAATATCACAAAGTCCTCCTAAAGAGGCTGGCTATTTGGTTCAGTTGCACTGTTCACAAAACATGTCCAGTGTCATCTTTTCCTTCCAGGAACCCCCTTATCTTGTCATTTACACATACTCTGTTAGGTCTTAATGCTATCTGTCTGTGATGCTTGAAACTTCCTGAGTTGCTAACTCAGTGCTACGCTTCCAAGGGAACATATAGGTTATCATCATATACTTGTTAAATACAAGAAAGTCTTTAAGAGTCCCACAGAACTCTTTAATTATAGTTCTGAATCATGTAATAAGCATGCAGAAGATATATCTGAATAAAGAGGGCTTTCCTACTTTTCTCTAATTGCATAATTTTAGCAGCCACCTCCTCCAGCTACTTATAAGACCACGACTGCATTTGTCTTTCCTTAGAAGGGAATATTTACCTATTAGACAGTGTGCTGCTTTCCACATGATAAGGTTTCCTTTTTGTTGACCTTGAAGGAGACCGGTCCAAAAGTCTCTGGGTTTGAAATGTAGGGTGATTCAAACACTGCTCTGTTAAGTATCTGTCAGCTGGGTCCAACTTCAGTAAATTCTTAGGAAATAAAAGTTTAGAAATGGAAAGAATAAAGTTGAATTTAAACTCTACCAAATACTTTATCTTTTCCTCCTAGAAAAGGAATGTGTGGTCAGTGTAAAATATCTAGCAATAATAGCTCAAGAATAAAAACAAAATCATCCAAATCACCCCCAATCTCACAATTATAAGCCTCTTGATAGAAATCTTTCTAGCCCTGCTTGTGAATACTATATATAGGCTTTCTGCTATGATACCTGTATCATGATATATAGTTTTTATATTCCATTCTTTTCACTTATAAAAAAACATTTTTGCAATATAACTTAGACATTTAAAATATTTTTATTAAGCATATATTTACATTCTTCATCTTTCTACTATCTTCAAGATACCCAGTTATTCTCCCTGGAGACATCTCAGCTCACTAGTTCCCTGTGCATTACACAAGAGGTATTTTATATATACATGAGATATATACTGCATATACTTTCATCTGATAGTTTTCATTTTATTCCAATAGTTGTAAGCATATAACTGTGCATTTAGTTTTCCTTCCACTTATCATACAGTGTTGAGATCATTCCATAAAGTGCAGAGCTTTAACTCTGTGTTTATACTTTGGTTCTAGAATTCCCAAATGACAAAAAGTCATGTTGTTTCCTTTTTTCTGATCGGCACGGCAACACGCCATCTTACAACAGGCTTTTTGGGAAAGATTGGGATTGAAGGCAAGGCATTGTGCATACTAAGCAAGTGCATTACAACTAAGCTACATCCTCAGACCTTCCAATGCTTCCAATGATTGGGTAGAAGCTTATGATATGGGTCTATCATGATTTACTTAGCAAGCTTGCTACTACTAGACATTTGAATGATAGCTACTTTTCACTATTATGATTAATGCTATGACAAAAAAAATCCACTTGAAATCTGATGGATTCTTAAAGGTGACACTGGTAGGTATGCAAAGCTTTAAGAATCTTTTCTCCAATGCTGCTGAATTACCACTTAGGAAAGTTTTCTCAAATTATACTCCTCTCAGGAAGTATAGGATTCTATCAACTTTTAGGTACCCTCACCAACAATAGGTATTCGCATTCTTCTTAGTAGCTGCAAATCAGATAATTTACAAGATGCTATATCACAGCTGTTTGTTTAAAATTAGTATTTTATGTACCTATTGTTCTCTCTCTCTCTCTCTCTCTCTCTCTCTCTCTCTCTCTCTCTCTCTCTCTCTCTCTCTCTCTGTGTGTGTGTGTGTGTGTGTGTGTGTGCAGTTGCCCTCAGAAGCTTAAAAAAGACATGAATCTCCTGGAAGTGGAGTTTACAGGTGGTTGTAAGCCATCCAATATAGGTGCTAGAAACCAAACATGGGCTCACTGCAAGAGCAGTAAGTGCCTTTAACCACTGAGTCACTGCTCCAGTCCTTCTTACGTAGGTTTTACCTCATATCTTTGGCTGTTAGCAAGGCTGAATATTTTTACATGCTTACCAGTTACTCACATATTCTCTTCATTTATCTGTTTCTGCAGCCATCCTGACTTCGTTCTAAGTGTTATTTGCTCATTAAGGCATTAACCCTCTGTTTTATGTTGAATGTGTTAAAATTTTCTTTTATGTTGAATGCACTAGAATTTTCCCAACTGAAATATTTTCATGCAAAGCTGTTTATCTTAGCTGGACAGGATTTTTTAATTTGATTTATAAAATGATCAAATATTTAAAAAACCCCAACTTACCCTAACATAACATAATAAAGAACTGAAATTCATTCTTCTAGGTATTTGTTATTTTCTCTCAGAAAAAGGAAGGGTAAAATTTCAAAACTGAGAAATTCACTTTTAGTTCACTTTTGTGCTGTCCATAATTCATATCTTTAGTTAACTAGTGAGAGCAAATTTGCTCCCAATAAGCTGAACTTCAGTTTTAACCTAGCCCCACAGAACATTTCTATTCTGGTTCTTCCAGATACTGATAAATTTATTTTGATATAAAGATTCTAATTATTGAAACTCAACCACTAATTATATGTGGGTGAACTTATATCCCTATTAATTCAGACACAATTGCAAAGTTATCTTAATTCTTTTTTGTTTCCCTTATTTTAGAACAAAAACTGTGATGGTTTTAACTAGTATTTCCAACAGCTACTGTTAAAAAGGCTTTGAATATACGATGTACATTAAAAAGGAAAATTAGCCCCCATGAAGTCTTTTTCAATTCAAAACACCTCTGACCTTTCAGAAATGTTGGTGCTATTTTAACTTATTTGATACCATGCATAAGTTACGGTATATATAAAAACTATATTCATATTCTATGAATACAATTATTTTAAAGAATGAAGACCATATAAGCAAGGTATAAAATTTACCTAACAGTTTTAAAAAAATTAGCATGTGTGTGGGGAGGCACCATCATTTTTAAAAACTTAAGTAAAGCAAATACAATTGTTGTAGTTAATTTTAAAATTATTAAGGGTATGGGTGTACATTAATTCTAGTGATTGTATCTTTATTAAAATGGCAGCTATAAAGAAGTACAAGATAAAGATAAACATTTTAAATATTAGATGTGGACAACATTTAGGAAGCGGAAAACAGACTAACTGAAAGAACAATGAAAATGAAGGCTTTTCATTTTTAAAATTCATCTTCAAAACATAAAAAGAACGGTGATATGTGTGCATAATTCAATAATAATTAGGCATTATTAATAAGTGAAAGAAATCAAAATTATGGATTCTGAAAAAGGCAGAGTGGGCCGGGATGATGAGATCAAAAGTGACTTCTAGGATATTTAAGTTTTGATGTCTCAGTCCAGGTAAGGTAACAAAAATATGCTTACATTATAAAAGTCAGAGATGTAGACATAATTTGAGTTCCTTTGAATGTGTAGTTCATGTGTGTTTTGCATGAATGTATGACTTCACACTGATTTGTACAGTGTCTACAGTGATTGGAAAAGAGTATCTGATACCCCAGAACTAGAGTTAAAAATGGTTGTGAGCTGCCATGTGCAAGCTGGAAATTGAACCTGGGTCCTCTGGAAGAGCAGTCGGTGCACTGAGTCCAGGCCATTAAATTTGTATTTCAACAAAAAAACACTTGCTTACTTTTAGAGAACAATGACAGTAAACATTTAAAAACTGTAATTATAATGTCTACTTTCCAGGCCCTCTCCTTTCTCCAAACCCTTCCATATAGCCCTCTCCACTCTCCTTCAAATTCATGATCCCTTTCTCTCTCTTTTTTTATCAGTAACCAACATTGCATTTTTGACTAAAGAAAAAAGGACAAAAGTCAGGAAACATAAATTGTATTTAATTCAATTTTCTACACTGTTCTATTTTTATTTTAAAAGTTGTTAGATGTGCAAGGTCTAAATTGACAGTTATTGGCTACATGAAAGAAGGTATTGGCAAAATTCAACTGACTTATCTAATAATTTATGTCTAATTAAATTAAAAGTGTTGAGGGTTCATTAGGAAAAATAGCAGTTATAAATCTGTGTTAATGACATCAGTGCTTTATTAGAGCTTCATATAACACAGTATATTTAGTATTTAATTAAATTTGGGAAATGTTAAGGCAGAAATGCTTTACTGTGAGATTACTCTAGTCTTTTATAGGTTAATAAACCTATGTGTCTCTAGAAAAGTTATATGGAATGTGGGCTTTCCAAATGCCAGAGCCCTCCCTCCATATCTACCCCCACACCTAATTAAAACGTTTCCAGGAACAGAGATGAACATACCCTAAAACACAGCAAAGTTCTAAGAACATAGCTCAGTAACTAGCCACCATGCTAAGCCTGTCTTTTAACATTTCTGTATACATTTTGACAATTGAATGAATGAGTATAAAATAAAAATGATCATAATCAAACATTGAAGTTCTACCCTGAAACAATCAATGCTTGCCAGTACATTCACTACCTGCCCAAAATGAAAACTGAGAAAATATGAAAAATAGTTTTCACTCAAGGGACTACTGTTTAATCTTTGTTTGTTTCCTTATTTTTGAGACAGGCTCTTTGTAGCTTAAGCTAGCCTCAAGCTTAGAGAGGTCCTCCTGTCTCAACCAACCAAATTCTGAGACTATAAGCATATGCAACCATGCCTAGCAAGTAATCTTTAATATTTGGGGGCTGGAAAGATGGCTCAGTGGTTATGAGCACTGGGTTCCTCTTCTAGAAGAGCTGGATTTGATTCCTAGCACTCACATGGCAGCTCACAACAGCCTGTAACTCCAGTCTTGGGAGATCTGATGCCCTCTTTTGGCCTCTGTAGGTACTGCATGACATGGTGTAAAGATATACATACAGACAAAAGACACACACATGCACAGGCACATGTGCATAGATACACTAAATAAACAAATCACAAAGAATTTTGAGGATGTTTTTGGTAGTTTAAGAGTAGGATATTTTTTAATAGAAAGAACACTCAGGTCATGATGTTAGTAGTGATCCTGACACATCTAAAGAAAAGTCAGAAAGAGTAATCTGCCTAGGGAAGAGGAGGTCCAGTCAGAGAGAGAGAGAGAGGGAAAGAGAGAGAGAGAGGGAGAGGGAGAGGGAGAGAGAGAGAGAGAGAGGGAGAGAGAGAAGGAGAGGGAGAGAGAGAGAGGGAGAGGGAGAGGGAGAGGGAGAGGGAGAGGAAAAGAAAAGAATTAGAGCCAGGCGGTGTTGGCACATGCCTATAATCCCAGTACTTGGGAGGCAGAGGCAGGTGGATCTCTGTGAGTTAGAGGCCAGCCTGGTCTACAAAGCAAGTTCCAGGACAGCTAGGTCTGTTAAACAGAGAAACCCTGTCTTAAAAATAAAAAGGAATTAGATTCATTGATTAAATCTGCATAAACCATGAGTAGTCTTCATTGTTGTATAAAAATAACTGGAGAAACTTCTGTCTTACAACATTCACTTTAAGATTTATCTTAAAATGTAAGTGTGAGTAGTTCTGAAGTGCCAACAGATTTTCATTATTTTGCACATTTTAGGAAAGTAATTTAAGAATTACATGCCCCTTTCTAGATAGATTGGGACAATACCAGATTCCTGTTGCAATTATCAACAAATTACATGCCTTTTAACATGACATACTCCCCATTAATCATCTACTTTCAAAAAGTTAATTCATAAAAGTAGGCAGAGGAGAATTTATAAACCAAAGGACTGTTTTTTATTTTTTTGAGAAACATACTTTTCTTACCTTCATAAGGTCAAGTAAAACACTATTTAAAATTCCAAGGTATCTTCTCTCTAATGACTGAGGATGGTTAACAGCCGGAAACTGTAAGGACAACACAGCATGGATGTTAGCATTTGGGGAAAGATATGTGTACATACATTTGTGGGATTATTATACAAGGCAGCATTTGGATGGAAATCATTGCCCTAGTGTCAATCCAAGTCAAATTACTATTTGTACATTACTTTTTCTGTCTATATGTTTTAGATATAAATTAATAAGTCCAAATATTAAATATTGAGAAAACTTACAAGAGAAAGATGATACCTAAAGCTAGATAGGCAATATTTGAAGCTCACAAAATGAATAAAAGTCTGAGCCTGTATATTTAATAGAATCTTTTCTGTTTATACAACTTGCTCCTAAAACAATTTATAGACAAACTGTTTCAATAGACAATTCTTAATACTGATAGACTGGAGAACTAATAGAAGGGCCATGATATGATGTCATATAAAGATGTCCTGGCTCTTCCACAAGGATGTGTAATTTTCTCCTGAAAATGGAGACATAAGAAAGGGAAAAAGGAAGCAAGAGGCCAGAATCTGAAAGGCTTCATTTGAAATAATGAATTCAGGCACATGTCCTATTATTGTTTATAATATATTCTTCTAATGATTTATTTTTAAAATCTTATTTTAAAGTTATGACAGAGGGCACCTTAGACCAATACATTCATTTCTAAATAAAGTAAAAGGGATTAAAGTTTATTTTGATGCTGTATTCTTTCACCTGCCAATTCCCACCTGGCAGTGTCTTGAGTGGTACAGAAGCACTGAGTAAGACACTGGCAGAACCCAAGCACTTATACACCTTCCAAATGTTGACTGCTAGTTTGCTTGTAATACATATTTCCTTTATACCAATACAGGAACATTTCAAAGTATAGAAATCTTTAAACATGCTGAATAAAAGGACAGAGGATCAAATTATGTAGTAATATTAAACAAAATTTATACTATCTCGACATTATATTCTGTAGGTCAAGGGACACACTTGAGAAATTTGTTGTCTAGTTGAAAAGGAATGGATTGAGTTCACATCTATAAATGAAAGGCTAAAGGCAGACATGGTGGCAGCATATACCTGTAGTCTCAGCACTCAAGAGGGTGACGCAGGACGATCTCGGGTTTGAGGCCAGCCTCAGATACATAGTGAGGACCTATGGCTACAGAAGAGCCTGTGGATATCTTGAACTCAAATTTGAAAGATAGGGAAGTAATGCAGTGCAAAGCATTTTAAACATTGTTATGCCTTCATTTTAGAGATGAGGAAAATAATGATCAGAAAGTTCAAATAACTGGTTCAAGGAAAGCTACATAATTAATGAACAGAAGTATTATTCGAATGTAAGCCAATGATCCACATATTCACTTTCTAAAACAAAGTACCTCTCCCAAGGGAGTTATAGAAGTTCCTTTTTATGCTATTGAAGCATTAACTATCAGTCTGAAAGGGGGAGGGCACCAGTCATACCATGATAGAAGACTCATCACCAGTAAATTTTAATAAAGATTTTTCTTCTAAGGTCTATATTATTGTATCACATAACCTTCTTTATTTCCTTCCCCAGGAATGACATTTCAATGACAAAAAAATAATTTTGAAAGCTAAAAGGTCTTAGAAAGATCACAGTAAAGAAAATTGAGGAGGACAGGAATGTCAGGAGCTATACCCACAGTGTCTCACAGACATGACTGCCTAAAGATGACCTGAACAAGGACAACAACAATAGACATGCTAAGTGGACAAGGAAAGCTCACATGGCTTCATTCCTGTACAGGGAACCTCAGAAAACTAAGAGACGTTGAGAGCAGGAGACGTAGTTTTTCCCAGTGAAGAACACACAAATTAGTTATGCCACACCAGATTTTGGTCAGCCCCGAAAACATACATATAAGTAACAATATATAGACTGAGCAGGTTACAAATAAGAACACACACACACACACACACACACACACACACATACACACACACACACACACAGACACACACCCCAAAAAAAGTTAATGGAAAAAGAGGCCATGAATTTGAAAGAGAGCAAGGACTGGTACACTGGAAGGTTGGAAAGAGGAAAGAAAAGAGAGATATGATGCAATTACATTAAAATCTTAAAATATATATAAAAATAAATTTTAAAAAATGACCAGGCAAACTCCCAACTTAAAAATATAATGTATGTTATTGAATGAAATCTGTTATTCTAATATGAGATGATACAACAAAGAGTCAAAGATGGAGCATGCAATTTAAAACTATATCCTAGGTTTTTTTACTTTCTTAATAATTTGGCTAATCAAATACAATGTGAGTACCTCTTTACTGAGCACTAGTTATACACTATACCCTGGTTTGAGCATTTTGTTCATGTTCACTGCTAAGGATGGAACTCAAGGTTGTGGGCATGCTAGGCAAGCACTCTACCATGTAGGTACACCCTGGCCCTTAGGGCATTTCTCATAGATCATTTCATCTTCATCATAACCTATCACAATTCATATGTAAAGAAATGAGAGACACAAGTGAATAAAATCGCTTCTAGAAGTGATTGAAAGTAGTAAATGAGGGCTCTTCCAACAATCTACTTCCACTATGGTACACTAATAACTATTTTTCCAAATAATGAACATAAGTACAATGAAATGTTGTAGATTTCCCAGTCTTTACACAAGTGGATCCAAATGCACATCACACTGGATTTGTTACTGGTTTGTTCATGTTTGCAGCAAATGCAGTTCATTTAGCTATCTGTCACAGACAGTCTCAAAATATATCATAAATGAAAACTTTCCCCTCAAAACACATTGTTAAGTCTCTAAAGAGATTGCACTAATTTTGTTAAGACACCCTGAACACTTCAGACTAAAATGAAAACATAATAAAGTCTAGAAAAATCAAACTGTTCTACAAGCAGCAGTCTTCACAAATGATAGTTACAAACAGAGCTGTCATATACTATCTACCATTCTATAGACGCTGTTGTTTAGTAAGGAAGTCTGTGAACAGACAGGACCACAGAGAAAAGAGAAAAAAGATGAATTTTGTGGGTTCTTGAAATTTGAATGTGGCCTTTAATTCACATGTGAATTATTCTTCAAATATCCACCTTAAATTTCAAATATACCATAAAGCTGTGCTAATATAACACCAGATATGATTTCTAACTTTCCAGAATGTGTGGCATGCTCATGGTCCAAATCACAATGAAATATGTTAGAAGCACAACAATGAAGTGGAATACAGTAATTATGCTTTCCTATAAATTTATAGTTTACTAATTAATTCAGCATAAAATTATTTTTGTGTTTTATACTAGTACTTTTGATTTTGTTTTGTTTTCTGCTATTAAATTCTCCTATCTGTGTGGCAAAAGCATAGTCTATAATTTCTGTACTGGGAATGTTGAAATCATGAGGGCAAGACAGTTGAAGCTAGATACAGTTTCAGGTCAGTCCTGGCAATTTAGTAAAACCTTGTCTCCAAAAATCTAGTATCTATGAAGAACAACAACAACAAAAAACCCAAACAAACAAACAGACAAACAAAAACCACTAGACATACAAACCCTCAATCATTCAATCAGCAAATGGGTAACTGAACTGAATGCATTTCTCAAAAGAAAATAAACAAAAACCAATAAATATTTGAAAAAAAATGTTCCACAACCTTAGCCATGAGAGAAATGCTAAGTGAAAGTGCCTTGAAATTCTATCTTACCTCAGTCAAAATTAAGAAAACAACAGAAAATGCTGGTGAGGATGTGGGGAAAGATGAATTTATATTCACTGTTATTAGGAATGTTAACTTGTACAGCTACTACAGAAATTATTATGAAGGGTCCTCAACAAAGTAGAAAACTACCATCTGACCTATCAGCTATAACACTCTTTGGTATCTGATCTAAAGGAATTGGCAATGGCATACTACAGAGTTGCCAAAATATCCATATCTAATGCAGCACTATTCACAATAGCTAAGATACAAATCCATCCTAGATGCCTACCAAAGATGAATAGATAAAATGTGACATATATGCACAAGGAAAACTTAGTCATTAAGCAAACTGAAATCATGCCAGCAGTTGAGAAATGAATGAAGGGAAGATAATTATGTGAAACCAAGTGAGCCACATTCAAGAAAGCCAATATAACCTTTC
>PVIH01022630.1:0-26677 GCA_004025045.1 Sigmodon hispidus | reverse complement strand
CATATAGATTAATTTCCCATTTGTGTCAATATACAAACATTCGTACCATGTTCAACTTTGTATCAATATACATATTATCTAAATCAAACATATAGATTGATTTCCCATTTGTATCAATATACAAACATTTGTACCATGTCAATTCATTTTTCATTCATCCTTTGGTTAATAGTTGCTTGCAAGTATAATGATCTCCTATCTATTCCTCTCTCTCTCTCTCTCTCTCTCTCTCTCTCTCTCTCTCTCTCTCTCTCTCTTATCATTCTATCCTTTACCCAAGATTAACTTATAACCATTGTACCAAAATGATAATTGACCATAACCCTCCCTTGGATGACCAACTTATCGGGAAAGGCACGTAGTTCTTTCATTGAGTTGCTTCATGCTGGCCTGTGGGCGACGGTATCTCTGTGGGGTCCTGTAAACTAAACAATGGTTAAATCCTAATGAAGTAACTATAAACATATATATATAACCATTCCACAAATGTCTATAACCATTCTCATCATACTGAGTGAGTCCATCTGAAATATTTGCTAAAGATATGATAAGAAACTATCTTATGACTGTCCTGATTGGTCTATACCTCAAAAGTGATCACTGAGTGACATACAGCAGGTTCCTTCTTACTCTGTCTCAATGTGTTTTTTTTTTTTTCCGGTGGGGGCCCCATCTTCCTTCTGGATGCCTTGTAGAGTGCTGGTAGGAGAAATTGTTTTTAATGGTGAAGGATCCAATGTATATTATCAACTGAAGATATTGAACCACCAGAAAGTATTGTGTGCAAAAAAGATTTCTAAAGTAAGAGAGTAAAAAAATGCAGAAAGGAATAAGATTTAAAATTTAAAATAAAAGTGAGATAAGATTGGTCCCTATATATTTCATCTATTTTCTGCCCCACTTCAGGTGGCTTTTCTGACGTGAGACAGAGTTTTTAAAGTTTTATTTACCAATATGCTTGGGTTTACAGAGGGAGAAAGCCACTTGCTCCACCTCCAAAGTCAGCCTTTTTTGTTACCAAACCAGGACCTCCTTTATATATATAAATACATAATCATTAGATATAGATGTACAGTTGTGAGAATAGAGAAATTACCCTTAGTGCCTGTCAGTGTCAGGTGTCCTTGTAATCCCCTGTAGTCCTTTTAACGTTTCAAAAGTCTGAGTATTCAGCATCTTTTTAGCTTTGTGAAGAGGGTTGTATCCATTCTTCTGTAAAAACAAAATTAAGACCCTGCCCCACTTTAGTTAAATGAATGTTCCTTACTACATATCCAATTGTTTTATCGGTAGACGAGCCATTACTCCTCCTCAGGAGGATTCTCCTTTTCGAATCGGTTCTTTATCAATCTTGTTGGTACCCATATTTTCTCTTTTCCTGTGGAAACAAAAGCAAAACCCCTACCCCAATGAAGCACATGCCCTGGCTTCCATTCTGAAGTTAGTACATCCTTGAAATAAACAGGTTGATTAAACTCAGAAGTCCTTTCTATTACCCAGTGTTTCTCTGCAGCTGAAGTTCCTTTCTCATCAGCATTAAGAAAGTTTAATGTCAACAAGGAACTGTGTAATCTCTCCCTAGGTTTTTTCATACCACCTTTCTGTTTATGAAGCATCTCTTTCAAGGTATGATGGGATCTTTCCACAACTGCTTGTCCAGTGGGATTGTGTGGTATCCCAGTAAGGTGCTTTATCTCATAATATCCAAAAATCTGCTTCATTTTCTGGGAAACATATGCTGGAGCATTGTCAGTCTTAATTTGATCAGGAATTCCCAATATGGCTATGGCTTCCAAAAGATGAGTGAGTACTGCAGTAGCATTTTCAGAACTCAGGGTGGTAGCCCACAGCATTCCTGAGTAGGTATCAATGGTATGATGAACATATTTCATCTTACCAAATTCTGGGAAGTGAAACACATCCATCTGCCAAATCTCATTGCTCCTTGTACCATTAGGATTACTCCCAGCAGGTAAGGATGGTTGATTGTAAAGGGAACACTTGTCACACTTTCGCAAAATTTCCTTGGCTTGATGCCAAGTGATGGGAAAACTCTTTTTTTAATCCCTTGCTATTGACATGATGCTTCTCATAAAACTCTGAGGCTTCTACCACATTCCCTATCAATAACCAATCAATCTTATCATTATCCTGTGCTAAAGGGCCAGGAAGGCCTGAATGAGCCCTGATATGTGTAACATACATAGGATGTGTTCTATTTCTGATGATATCCTGTAGCTGTACAAACAAAAGGGTTAATTCTGTATCATCAGGAATACAGTCAGCAGTTTCAATATGAAATACAATTCCTTCTGCATAATGACAGTCAGTTATCAGGTTAAGAGGTCCAGTAAAATCCAATAACACCATAATAATGGCATACAGTTCTGCCTTCTGAACAGAATCATAAGGACTCTGTGTCACCTTACTGAAGTTTTCTGATTTATAACCAGCCTTTCCTGTTTTATTTGCATCAGTAAAAAATGTAGGAGCTCCAGAAATAGGTTTATCCTGTACCACATGGGAGAAAATCCAATTAGTTTTCTTTATAAACTGAATCCTTTTGCTTCAGGGATATTTATTATTAATCTCCCCCAGAAAAGCACTACAAGCCATTTGCCAAGGTTCATTGTCTGCTCATAATTGATCAATTTCCTCATTGGTCAAAGGTACAACAATTTCTGCTGGATCCTTTCCAGTCAATTGTCGAAGCCTGACTTTTCCTTTAAAAATCAGATCTGAAATCTTTTCAATGTATGTTTTCAGTTTTTTATTTGGTCTATGTGGCAGAAATATCCATTATAATATAATATTTTCTCTTTGCATTATGACTCCTGTAGGGGAATATTCAGAAGGCAAAATAACCAGGATGCAGTCAAGGTCTGGGTCTATATGGTTAACATGTGCTTCTTGTAATCTCTTTTTCACCAATGCTAATTCTTTCTCAGCTTCAGCAGAGAATTCCCTGGGACTGTTCAGATCCTTATCTCCATCTAAAGTTTTGAACAAATGAACCAGTTCATAGTTTTTAATACCAATAACTGGTTGTATGTGGGTGACATCCCCTAATAGTTTCTGAAAATCATTAAGTGTCCTTAATCTGTCCCTCTTAAGTTGTACCTTCTGAGGTCTAATTGTTTGCAAGCCTATTTTATATCCCAAATAATTGATAGAATCCCCTCTTTGTATCCTTTCAGGGGCAATGTGAAGTCCCCAATCAGGCAACACCTTCTTCACTTCTTCAAACAGTCTTTCTAAGGTGTTTATGTCTGGGGCTGCTAACAATATATCATCCATATAATGGTAAATGATACATGGTGGGAATTGTTTGTGTATCACTTCTAATGGTTGTCGGACAAAATATTGGCATAGGGTGGGGCTATTCAACATCCCTTGTGGAAGGACCCTCCATTGGTACCTTTTTACTGGGTGTACATTATTGAAAGTAGGTATAGTGAAAGCGAACTTCTTTTTATCTTGTTCTTGTAGAGGTATGGTAAAAAAAAAAACAACAACAAAAAACAGTCCTTCAGATCAATAACTACAATAGGCCATCCTTTAGGTAACAAAGAAGGTAAAGGTATACCAGACTGTAAGGTGCCCATGGGCTGGATTACCTTATTAATTGCTGTTAAATCTGTCACCATTCTCCATTTCCCAGATTTCTTCTTGACCACAAATACGGGGGAATTCCATGGGCTGGTTGATTCATCAATATGCTGAGCTTGTAACTGCTCCTGTACCAATTGTTCTAGGGCTAGCAATTTCTCCTCTGTCAAAGGCCATTGTTGGGCCCAAATAGGTTTGTCTGTCAACCATTTCAAAGGCAGGGCTGCTAGTGTCTTTGGGGTACCTGCAGCTTTGAGACTGCATTGTTGTGCAACCTGAATAACCGGCGGCTGTTTTACATAGCCTCTTGAGGTATTGCTTTCAAGGCCATGATTCGGTATTTGGTTGATATTTAAGCCTGGAGGTATCTTAATTTGAGTGTTCCATTGTTGTAGTAGGTCACAACCCCATAAGTTCACTGCTATGTTGGCCATGTATGGCTTCAATCTTCCTCTCTGTCCTTCTGGTCCTATGCATTTAAGACATCTCACACTCTGTTTTACCTGAGACAATGTCCCAATACCTAAAAATTGAACGTCTACCTCCTTCAGAGGCTACCTGGGGTGCCACGCCTGTGGAGTTATGATCAAAACATTGGCTCCTGTGTTGACTAAGCCTTACATCAAAATATTGTCTATCCTTATTGTCAACTTTGGTCTTTGCTCATTTATGGAGGTCTGCCAAAATATGTGTTTTATTGGTTTACTGGATACCATCAACTTCTCTTGTAAAGGCGATCTATTGTCTATGGCTACATGGTCTACTGTTTCAGGTTTGGGATTTGTTACTCATCCTGAGGAAACTGCTCTTCCACTGTGACTGGGTATGACTGAACCTTTTTTGGCTTGGAGGTCTGACTCTTGGGGGCTTCCCGGGGGAAGCCCCGAGTTATGTTTCCTGATGTTAAAAGCTTGCCATCTATGTCCCTTACAGATCTACACTCATTTGTCCAATGTCTGCCTTTGTTCCGTCTCCTACATAGTCCAGGAGTAGTGGCCTTCTGTTTAAGTCACTCCTGGGATTGGGAGAATTCCCATATATGCCTTGCCTATAATTCCTCTTTATATGTCCTGGCTTACCACAATTGAAACAAATAATGTTTTGATTTCTCACCTTAACATTAGCAATGGCTTGTCCTACCCAATTCTCTTCATCAGAGTGTAGATATTCAACATTAATTACAAGTTGAATTCATTCTTCTATGGGCGCACCTTTGATTTTTAATGGCATGATCAATTTCTTACATGTCATATTAGCGTTATTGAAGGCCAAAGAGAGTATCAATTGTTTCCAAACTTCTGAATCTGACACTGCTCTATTTACAACCTGAGTCAACCTCTGTCAAAAGTCTGTATAAGACTCCTTCAGACCTTGTTTAATCTGAGTATATGACTCAATTCTCTGTCCTGGGTCTAAAACCCTTTCCCAAGCATTTAAGACAGCAGTATGGCACAGCAACAGAGCATGGTCCTCATAAGTAGCCTGAATTGATACATCAGCAAACTGGCCTTCCCAAAGGATTTGGTCCTTGGAGATGGTAACATTCCCAGTTTTATCTCGAGATTCCAAGGCTTTAGCTTCTTCCCTAAACCAATTCCTCCACTGCAAGCATTGACTATCATTCAACACTGCAGTTGCCAAATTCTTCCAGTCATCAGGAATTACCCGATACCGTGCTGACCATGAATTTATGTATTGCTTCACAAAAGATGATTGTATGCCATATGTCACTATGGCTTCCTTTATTGTTTTTAGATCCTTCATGTGGATAGGATCATAAGTATATCCCACGTTGTCTGAAGCCCTTCCACATGATTGTGATTTTTTGGTCTTTGCCACAACTGGGAATAGAGTTGGAGTAGTAGGGGGTAGTTCCCTCATTGTAACCACTCTTGGTAGGGCACCTTCCCTACTGCAGCATCTTTTAAGAGGGGGCTCTGGGTTGTCTTGAGCAGATGTTGCCTCAAAATCCTTTTCTAAAATCTCCATACGACCCTCATGATCTTGTAACCTAGCAGTAATGGTCTTTTCCAGTGTTTTAAAGTCCTCTATAAATGATCTCTCCAACAATTTTATAGAGTGGAAAATTCTCTCATTCCCCACATCTACACGTTCTAGTACTTTTTGATCCAGTTTCCTAAATTTTTCATCAATATAAGCTCTGTATTCCTCTCTGACCAATGTAGACCTCTCCTCTATGGAGGCAATGAGCTTTTTAATTGTCTTAATATGTTCATCCATGTCACACATCTTAGTCTCATACCCCCTATGGGGAATGTGTTCATCTCTATGCTGGGATCCTTTAAAATAGGTAGGTATAAAGTATATTATCACACAAAAAAGCAAAACAACTCCTGGGTTGAGATAGCCTCCAAATGCATAATCCTGAAAATAATCCTCTATCACCATTGTGAAAAAATGGGTAAAATTCTGAACATTTATTTGGTCAGACATTTTGAAAGAAAAGAAAAAAAAATTACCTTACTCAGATGTAATGAGGACTTATGGCCAGCAGATGTTGCAATTGTGATCAGCAGCAGCAGTAAAGGTGCCTGAAGGGATTCCTCATGCAGGCTTTGTTTCCGAGTGCAGATCTGCGTGTGGCTGGGAGCAAGTCCCAAAACCAAAATAGCCGCTCTCTCTGAGGCTGAGGAACCCAGCCGGGTTCCGTGGAGTCAGCACCACGTTGGGCCGCCAATTATCGCGGTACTAACCCACCATGAAATATATGCTAAATAAGTTTTATTATTTAAAAGCTACTTACAGAATAGGAATTGTTCCAGGGGAGGAGGAGAAAAGGTAGGAGAAGGATGGAGAAGTGGAGAGCACGAATGATCCTTGGAGAGCAGGAATGATCTGTGCTGCAGAGAGCAGGAGCAGTCCCAGCCACATGGTCCTTCCTACCCCACGCAACTTGCCCAGCAACGCACATCTGCTTCCATCTTCTGGCGCGTCCTTCTTTCGTTGTTGCCCCCAAGTCAACCACACTCAGACCGGCTCAGCACTCTGGCGCAGTTTTTCTGTGTAGATTCGGATTGCCTGCTACACTCCTGGGGGTAGAACAGGCCTTCCGTACAGAAGTTCAAAGGGTGAGATACTTAGAGGCTTTTTTGCAAGAGCTCTAAGCCTGAAAAGGGCTAGAGGTAGCAACTTTTCCTAGTCTAGATGAAGTTCTTGTGACATTTTAACAAGGATATCCATTCCACCTTGCCTGAAGATTGTTGGCAATAGGGGATATGAAAGTGCCAGAGAATATTGAAGGTTATAGATAACTTTTGAGAAACTTGTCAGGTAAACTCATGACCATTGTCATATTGAAGAGAGGCAGGAATCCTAAACTGGGGAATTAGTTCCCAAAGAAGAATGTCAGAGACCTTAACCTTCTTATTACTGGTGGAAAATGCTTCTGTCCAACCAAACAAATGTATCCACAAAGACTAAGAGATATTTGGCCCATCTGACTGTGGGCATTTGGAAGAAGTCTAACTGCCAGCTTGTCCCCAGGATGGACCCTATGGCCTGGTAGGTAGAGAAGGGGTTGCTATGGTATCTGGAATTAGGGTCATACTTTTGACAAATTGCACAAGAGGCAGTGATAGATTTTAAGAATTGCAGATCTTCAGAAGTAGGTTGAAGGTAAGCCTTAAAAAATGGGCTAAGGCTTGACTGTTAGGGTGAAAGAGCTGGTGCAGAAAGGACAGAATCTCTCTAGTACGGGGTGACTGCATGAGTTGTAGTACGTGGATTCCCTGGGGTATATCTCTCTAGTATTGGGAGATTGGGGTGAAGTTGATGAAGCTGTAACAGTGCCCTGAAGGGCTGTTGTTCTGGCTGCCTGATGAGCTCAGTTGTTTCCCCTACAGACAGTGGAACTGTCTGTCTGGTAAGACCAACAGTGGATAATTCCTATCACTTCTGGGAGGTTAGAAGCTTGTAACAATGCCATGATATAGCTCAAATTTAAAATTGAACCTCCCTTTGTTGTGAGTAGCTCACGATCCTTCACGATAGCAATGTGGGACAATAGAATATGAAAAGCATACTTAGCATCTATATAAACATTTAGAGACTATCCTTCGACCAGTTGGAAGGCTCATGTGAGTGCTACCAATTCAGCCTGTTGGTTTGTGGTCTGGGGAGGCAATGCTCCAGTCTCCACAATCTCTGTATCAGACACTATGGGATAGCCTTCCTTTTGAGCTCCATCATGCAGAAATGAACTGCCATGAATGAAATAACATGTATAAGTGGCCTGAGACAATGCACCCTCTTATACAGGGGGTGGGTCAGTAGCTCTTCTAGCATTTTGATACAAGAATGGGAAAGGGTGTGTTCCTGACTAGGGAAGGGGAGGAGATTGGCAATATTTAGCAGGGGGAGGGGGGCAGGGCTGAAAGGTGAGGGTAGGATCTTCAACTGACACCACATGGAGGGAAAGGACTTGGGAAGGGGTAAGGTTTGTAAGCCTTTATAGGTAAGAAGGTGGGATGGGTTATGATGGGAAAGGACAGTGATAGGTGACCCAAAGGTTAACTTCTTTGATTCTCAGATGAAGAGCTCAGCAGCAGCTAAAGCATGTATGCATGGTGCCCATCCCTGAGTGGTGAAATCTAATCTTTTTGATAGATATGTTATTAGAGTAAAGGAAGGTTTTATTTGGTGACCCAAAACACCAAGAGCAAAACCTTCTTTTTCTGTTACATACAGGGAGAAGGGTCAGGTTAGGTCTGGAAGGTGGAAGGCTGGCACTCGGAGCAGAGCCTGCTGAAGTCTTTGAAAAGGTTTTACAACAGTGTGGAGAAGGGGTTCCTGGAGGATGCTAGTGCTGCCTCATATCAGGGACAAGCTAGGAGGGAGAAGGAGGGTATCCATGATCTTAGGAAATCAGCTATTCCCAGAAATGATAGAATCTCTTCTTTTGTTGTAGGGGATTGAATTAGCTGGTTCCTATCTACTACAGTAATAGCTTTGTGGGTTGGGGTAATAGTCAAACCTAAATAGGTGACCTGGGGGGTAGACTTTGGAGGGTGAGACCATATAGCCCTTGCTAGACAAAAAGTTTAGGTGAGCAGAGGTGTCAGTTTGGCTATCCTGCAATGAAGAGTTACAGACGAGAATGTCATCCATATATTGTGTAATTTTTGATTTGAAGAGAGACAGAGCCTGTAGCTCAGAAGCTAGTGCCTGACCAAATAGGTGTGGGCTGTCTCTAAATCCTTGTGGTAATACAGTCTAAGTGAGCTATGTGGACAGGTAAGCATCAGGGTCAGTCCAGGTGAAAGCAAAGATATTCTGAGACTGGATGCTAAGTTGTATAGAAAAGAAGGCATCTTTTAGGTCTAGGACAGAGAAGTGGGAAGTTCCTGAAGGAATAGTAGACAACAGAGTATATGGATTTACTACAACAGGATGGACAGGGACCACAGCAGAGTTAATGAACCTGAGATCTTGGACTAGGAGATAGGTTCCGTTAGGCTTTTTAACTGCAAGAATGGGGATTAAAAAGGAAGAAATGGGGCAGAGTAGATGTTTCCTTAAGAGATCAGAAATAATAGATTTGAATCCTTTAAGGCTTTTCAGTGACAGTGGATACTGAGCCTGCACTATGTACCGAGTAGGATCCCGCACCTGCATCACAACTGGTGGATGGTGTTTAGCTATGAAGTATTCTGTGTGTCCCACACTTGTGAGGCAGGAAGGGGGTAAGGAGGGGTAGAACCTACAGGATGATTGGATAGCAAAAGGAAAAAAGGGACAGACACTTGGAGCAGCTGGGGAGGCTGGATTCAGGTGAATGTGATCACTACATGAAATGAAAGCTCCCACTTTGGCTAAAAAATCTCTTCTCATTAAGGCTGCTGGGCAGGTTGACATGACCAGAAATGATTGGGTGAAGGAATACCTCTAAAAACACAACTAAGTGGCAGAGTCTGATGAGGCTGAATGTGTTTACCCCCAACCCTGACAATGGTAAGGCTTGAAAGAAAGGTTGGACCCCAGTACTCCTGCAGAACCAAGAACATGGCTCTAGTATCTATCAGGAAAGATATGGACACCCTGATACAGCATCTAGCTAGGCATAGAAACTCATGGTTACAATTGCTCCAGATGCTGAGGTGGGAGGATCACAAGTTCAATGCCAGTACAGGCTATACATTATGGCCCTTGTCTCAAATAAAAAAGGTGGATAGAAAACACAATGTGATTGAGCAGTTGTGACAAACCATCATCCCTGAAGACATTCTTCAAATGGTGTGACATCCATCAGGCAGCCATTGGGAGACAACAACCATTTTTAATACTTTGCTCAAGTCCATGAATTTCCTAGGCATTGGGAATTCCAAAATTTATATCATCTTACTGATGTAGAGATGTGTGTAGAAGACACCTAGCAAAACAGGAAGCAGGGGGGGGTGGGAAGCCCAAGAAAAAGAAAAGCAACTTAGAATCTATTGTCATAAAGTTTACTTGTACAGAGGAGAACATTTTCCATTCTGTTCTCATATTCAGAGTATTTGTGTGTTACAACTCCCCTCAAGCCTGTCTAACTCATTTCCTAGCAAATTTCAGCACTAGAAAAAATTCTGCCCCAGAACCGTTATCACCTCTCTGGGCTTTCAGGAGCCACATCATTATTTCTTATGCTTTCAAAGCAAGCCTATCCAGACTCCCAGGCATCAGCTGAACCATGGTTGTGTACAAAAGCACCAAGTATAAAAACAAATCTGACACTATGCTGCTCTGACAAAGGGACAGTGTCCATTTTCCTCAACAGCTCCTTGCTAATTAAAGAGGCCCTGATGCTCTGAAGATTTCATCATGCTAACTGGCCAGTGGGAGAGAGAAAGGTGGAGAAAGTCATGAGACCAGGCATGGAAGGCAAACCACATCATTTAACCATGTCTTACTGGTCCAAGCAGGACCAAGGCAGCTCAGATGGAGAAAAGAGAAAATAACTCCACGTCTTGATGGAGAAGGGGCCAGATCCCACTGCTGAGGAGCCTTCTGAGAGCAAAGGCCTATGTGGTGGTTTCCACATGCTAACATAGCAGTTCAGACTGTAGCTACAGCCAATGTAAACTCTAGGGACTAGGCAGAGAAAAACCAAAAACCACTTCCGAAGCCCAGGCCTATGGGAACTGCACAGTAAACAAAGACTGTAGGGAATGAAGTTGGAATCATAAATTACAAACCACATAGGAAAACAGGATGTAGGCACAGCATGTTGCACTGGGCTCTGTGACCTGAAACACAGGAGACTGAAACTCAGGAGCAGACCAGCAGAAAGTGTGTGAAGAGCTGAAGCTGGAAGCAGAAGGCACAAGACAATGTCTGTATGGTATAAAAATAGAGGGGCTGAGGGTGTCACTCGGTTGGGAGAATGCTCGCCTAGCATACAAGGAAGTCCTGGCTTCCATCTCCAGCACCACATAACTGGCTGATGGAACATGCCTGTAATTCCAGCAGCACTCAAGAGACTGAGGCAGGAAGATTGCCTGTTTAAAGCCAGCCTGGGAGAGAGGAGATCTGCTCATGAACAAACAGTAAGGAGACATGCCTTCTTAGAATAAGATACTAAAAATAATATTAATTGTCATAATTATGTCAATGTAGCCAAAAGAGAAGAAAATGTAAGACAAACATAAGGAAACAGTTTCAGCCAAAGGAAAAATTACTGACAATGTGAAATATTAAACAGATAAAAGTGAAAGTTAAACCAAGACTGACTAGCACACTTGTAATAGAATCCTCAAAGCAAGAAAGGGAGAAGAGCCATACCAAAAGGGAGAAGAGCTGCTGAGAACCTTCCAGAAGTTCCTTAAGAACATCATAAGATATATGAACCATATCCATTTTAAGTAGAATAAATAATTCGACAAGTAGATGCAATTTAGGGAAAATGAATAATATACTCAACATAAATTACTCTTAAGACACATAAACAACTAACTAGCCTGACTTCTCTCCAGTAACAACTAAATAACAGAATACATTCACTAACCTAGAAATGTGTGCAATACCCAATCAGTGTTTACAACAAGGCAAAAAGAACTTGTGTTATAAAAGCCAGAACCAATGCTTGGGAGATGGCTCCATAGATAAACAGCTTATATGCAAGAATGAGGACTCTATGCATCCCCAGAACCCAAGCAAAAGTTGACTGGGTGTGAAGGTCCTTTTATAATCACAGACTGTGAGTGACAGAAGCAGAGAAACCCCAGCAGGCAGCAGGACTCACTGAGACAGCAACTCTGAGGTTCAGAGAAAGATCCAACCTTCATACATACAGCAGAGACCAAGGAAGGCAGACGAGTAAGGCCTCTGTAGCTGCACATGTGCATGCACCACATGCATGCAAACACATACTCCCCCCCCCACGGAAAATAAAGACAGAATCTTCCCAGCTGCACATGTGCATGCACCCAAATGCATGCAAACACATACACCCCCCCACACACACATATGGAAAATAAACCATCAGATCAAAAGGAGTTTGTTCCTCAGCTCTGTTGGAATTTGTTTTGTACACAAGGATTTCCATGTAAATATTACGGTTTAATAAATTTTGACAAATAAATATAACATATAACACCCATCAGAGTTACCATAAAGTTTTCTGTGTGCCTTTGAGTCTGTTTTCCACCCTACCCAGGACCTCAAGCAAACACTGTTTTGTTCTCTGTTACTGCAAATTACATTTGTTTTTCTAGAGATTTTTTGATGAAATTTTACTGCATATAATCTATGCCTGTTTTTTCTTACCAGGCTTCTTGGCTTTGAGGTTTATTCATGCCACATGCATCTCAGCTCATCCATTTCTATGGCTGAGAAGCAATTTATTGTGGTGATATGTTGTATATTTAATAAAATTATGATAGGATTAAAGGCATGGGTCACCACTTTCTAACCTTCACAGACGTTGTGGGTGATTCTGTTCTTTGATATTCCAGACAAATTTTAGCCGACAGCCAGTATCAAACTTAATGGAGAAAAACTCAAAGCAATCCCACTAAAATCAGGAACTAGACAAGACAAGGATGTCCTCTCTCCCCTTATCTCTTCAATATAGTTCTTGAAGTTTTAGCTACAGCAATAAGAGAACGAAAAGAGATTAAGGGGATACAAATTGGAAAAGAAGAAGTGAAGCTATCTCTATTTGTAGATGATATGATTATATACATAAGTGACCCACAAAATTCTTCCAAGGAACTGCTACAGCTGAGAAACACCTTCAGCAATGTAGCAGGATACAAGATTAACTCAAAAAAATCAGTAGCCCTTCTATACACTAAAGATAGAAGAGCTGAAAAAGAAATAAGGGAAACATTACCCTTCATAATAGCAGCAAATAGTATTAAATACCTTGGAGTAACTATAACCAAAGAAGTAACAGACCTATTTGACAAACATTTTAAATCACTAAAGAAAGAAATTAAAGAGCATATCAGAAAATGGAAAGCTCTCCCATGTTCCTGGATTGGTAGGATCAACATAGTAAAAATGGCAATTCTACCAAAGGCAATCTACAGATTCAATGTACTGCCCATCAAAATCTCAACACAATATTTTTTGGACCTCTAAAGAACAATACTCAATTTCATTTGGAATAACAGGAAAGCCAGGATTGCCAAAACAATTTTACTCAACAAAATAACCTCAGGAGGTATCACCATCCCCGACTTCAAATTATACTATAGAGCTACAGTAATAAAAACTGCCTAGTACTGGCGCAAAACTGGACTTGTGGATCAATGGAATAGAATTGAGGATCCAGACATTAACCCAAAAACCTATGAACACCTGATCTTTGACAAAGAGGCCCAAAATATTCAATGGAAAAAAAGATAGTATATTTAACAAATGGCATTGTAGAAAAATGCAAATAGATCCAAGCCTGTCACCCTGCACAAAACTCAAATCCAAGTGGATCAAAGACCTCAACATAAACCCAGCCACTTTAAACTTGATAGAAAAGAAAGTGGGAAATACACTTCTACGAATTGGCACAGGCGACCACTTCCTAAATATAACACAGTGGTATAGACACTAAGACCAACAATCAATAAGTGGGATCTCCTGAAGCTAAGAAGCTTCTGTAAGGCCAAGGACACTGTCAATAGGACAAAACGACAGCTTACAGAATGGGAAAAGATTTTCACCAACTCTACAAGTGATAGAGGATTGATCTCTAAGATATATAAAGAACTCAAGAATCTAGAGCCCAAAACCTTGAATAACCCAATCAAAAATGGGGTTCAGATCTAAAAAGGGAATTCTCAGCACAAGAATTACAAATGGCTGAAAGGCACCTGAAAAAGTGCTCATCATCTTTAGCCATCAGAGGAATACAAATCAAAACAACTTTGAGATACCACCTGACACCTGTTAGATTGGCTAAGATAAAAGACACAGAGGACAGCCTGTGCTGGAGAGGATACAGAGCAAGGGGAACACTCCTCCATTGTTGGTGGGAGTGCAAGCTTGTTCAAGTCACTTTGGAACACAGTATGGTGGTTTCTCAGAAAATCAAGAATCAATCTCCCCAAGGACCCAACAATACCACTTCTGGGTGTATATCCTAAAGATGCACAGTCACACTCCAAAGGCATTAGCTCAACTATGTTCATAGCAGCATTATTTGTAATAGGAAGAACCTGGAAACAATCTAGATGTCCCTCAACTGAAGAATGAATTAACAAACTGTGGTACATCTACACAATGGAGTACTACTCAGCAGTAAGAAAAAATGATATCCTAAAATTTGCAGGCAAATGGATGAATTTGGAGAATATCCTCCTGAGCGAGGTATCACAAACTCAGAAAGATAAGCAGGGGATGTACTCACTCATTAGTGAACTCTAAACAAACAAACAAACAAGAAAAAAGCAAAGCATGCCCAAGCTGCAAACCACAACCACTGAATAGCTTGGGATCAGAAACACCCTGGACTGACTCCTTGGATCCCACTCCCCCTAGAGGAACTCCTGACTCACTCTTGAGGGAGGGGGGAGAAAACTGGATCTGCCAGGAGTGGAGACTGAATTAAGCAATATTGGGACAGTGGGAACATGGGATTGCCTGCTACCTGCCCAGGGAGGGGATGGGAAGTTGTGGAGAAGAAAGAATGACCTGATGTGGTGGGAGGGGGAAGGGACTTTGAATAAGGATATACAAGGATAGAAAGTGTGACTTCTTTGTTCATAATAATAATAATAATAATAATAAAGAAAGACAAACAAAAAACAAAAAAAGCAAAAGACACATCCATCCATTTCATTAGTGTGAAATTCACTTCAGGTCTGATAAATAATAAAACTCTATGTATAGATTATATGTATATAATATGTATAAATTTTCATATTAAAATAAATTTCATTATAAAAAATAAATAAATATACAATATATCACCATAGTTCATTGCACAGAAATGGAGACCAGTATGATTCTACTAATTTCATATGAAAGAAAGTACTTCGAGGGTTTGAGGGGCCACACACAAAGATCAGAAGGTTATAGTAAATAACTATATGAACACACACACACACACACACACACACACACACACACACACACACACACAGAGTGCTTCAGGAAAAGGCTAGATAAATCTATCCAGTGGAGTGCTGACTTGTCTGTCTGCCACCTGCCACCTCCATAGCACATTTCTCACTAACAAATACCCAGTCATTCTCTCCCTATTTACCCCTATTGCAAACATGAGCCCAGAAGGACTACAGCTGCCTGCAAATTGCCAGACCTTTACCTAAAGATAGATATACTTCATCTGAGAAAGAACGAAAGACATAGAAAGGGTTAATGATGATCTTGAAGAGGCGGCAGCTGTGGAGCCAGGAGACCCTGACCAGGAGGTCAGCTTAAAGTTGAAAGTCCAGGGAAAGGATATATACTCTGTAATCTCAACAGGGACACAAAGGAGACATTTAGTAACATACTGCTTCACTAATTATGAAATGAGAGGCCAAGAAAACCTAGATATAGACAGAACTATAAGTTAGTATTTATTTTTCTTGGGTTTTTTAGATAGGGTTTCTCTATGTAACAGAGCCCTCCCTGTTCTAGCACTCATTATGTAGACAGGCTGGCCTCAGACTCACAGAAATCTGACTGCCTTTGCCTGGGTAATGAGATTAAAGGCATGCACCACCACAACCAGCTGGGGACTACAAATAAGATATAATTGAATTTTTTTAATCTAATAAGGATTTGTCTTCTTTTTGTCTATTTCACTTACTGGGCTGTGAGAAACCCTGCAGTTGCAGACCTGTTACCTGCAGTGCTGGGATCAGGACCAGGCTCGTGACCGCTAAGGATGAACATTCCCACAACAGCTGTCTGTGTATGAAAAGTCTCCCCCACCAACACGAAACACTCTGGCACCTTCACTGCCTGTGCTCTTTTAGAGTCATTTTCAGTGGATTCGGACCTAAGGTTCAGATGGAATGGGAAGGCATGTGAGAGATAGTCCTACTCAGAGGATGTGGGCTGGTCAGCATCTGTGTACCCAGATGCTGAGTGGGATGCAGTGTCAAAGGAAATGAGGTTAGAGAATGACAGAGGCTGATGTTCTCTCTAAGGTAGGGACAATAAATGTGTCTTCCCTTGTGAAAGGCGGCACACTTCCTCTAGAAATGCTAAAATGGAAATTCTAACAAATGCCACACATAATAGGGCTGTGTTCTTTGGGACACAATTAATGTAAACCAGGCAAGGAAGCTCTTCAAAGTTTTATTTTCAATCAGGTGTAGAAGTCTGTCTGGGAAAAATAGTGTTGAAAATTATGAAGAGAGAGAGAGAGGAAGAGAGAGAGAGAGAGAGACTGGAGGGCCAGAGAGGCCTGGCAGGATGTGAAGCCTGGGTCTTCTCACTGTCTCTCAGCTGCTCCCTTCTCTGACCTTGCTCTATGAACCACAGAACAAACAAATTCCCATTATTTATGAAGCTTGCTTAAGATGAGTTTTTATTGTGTCACTAATGAAAATGTTTGGAACTTATACACTTACCAAATTTAGAGTGCTTTACATAAATAAATAAGGGTCTTAGCTAAACCAAAAAACTGTTTTCACAAATCTGGAGGCAGTTAATATGTCACAACAAAACCCATTGTCTGTGTGATTAATACTCACTAATAAAAACGTAACAGAGAAAACAGACTTTGGAAACCAATAAAATCATCTAGCCACAAGTTTTCTACACATTTGTTGAGTACCTTTGGGTCACTACTCTGAGGCTCTGTTTTGACTCTGCCTCAGAAAATCTGCACTTTATCAAATGTGAAGCTGCTGCTCAGAGTACAGGGAACAGTAACTGAGAACTTTACAGGAGTTCGGAGGACGCAGGCAGCTAACTGCAGGTCTCAATGCTTTTCTTTCAGCCAGGCAGAATTGCAGCCCATTGAGTGGACTAAGTACCCAGACTATAGTCAGCAGAATTGACTAGTCACAACACAGGTTCTGCTGTGTGACCTCCTTATAGCGTAACTGTGAATTTTTTTTCTTTCTATTCATTCATTTAACTTTTTGTTTATTTTTTTATTTTTTTGAGACAGGGTTTCTGTGTAGTCCTGGCTGTCCTGGAACTCATTCTGTACCCTAGGCTAGCCCCAAACTCACAGATGTCCTCCTGTCTCTGCCTCCTGAGTTGTGGGATTGAAGATGTATGCCACCACTGCCTGACATGTGAAATTATTTCCTTACATAAAAATGAAAGAAGAAATGATACTTCACAGGTAGTTAAGACTTCTCTGAAATGCCTGCCTGTTTTCCAAGTGACTTGGGATGGCAGCTGGACACAATACCTAGTCTTTATACAAGACTAAATTCTATGTATAGGTGATAATCAGAGAGACTGGACTCAAGAAAGGTACTGCATACCTGCCATTCTGGGACTTGGGAGTTTGAGCCATAAATTCATGGCCAGCCTGGGCTGTACGGTGAGTTCCAGTCAACCTGAACTCCAGAGTGGGGCATTCTCTCAAAATAAAAAAAAATAGAGAAGTTGTATTGTAATATCACTGGAGAACTTAGAAATGACTCCAGTGCTATGACCAAGCACCCCTGGGTGAAGCTCTCACTCTATGTGGGAAAGTGGTTCCATACTTCTGGTTAGGTGTGACTTTGGCCTTGTGTTCTTTGGATTCATGGCTGCATTTTATAAAATCCAACAAACAATTCAACCATTTGCAGTAGCTACAAAGGCATCATCCAAGAGTTTAAACAAAGTATAAAAGATCACCTGGGACATCTCAAACTATGACGGATAGAAATCTCCACAACAGTGACTAGAGAGGCAGCTCAGTGGTTAAGAGCACTGACTGTTGTTCTGCAGGACCTGAGTTTGATTCCCAGCATCCACATGGCAGCTAACAACTGTCTGTAATTTCAAGATCTGAAACCCTTACACAGATATACAGGCAGGCAAAACACCAATTCACATAAAATAAAAATAAATATTAAAAAATTAGGAAAGAGACAAAATGAAGAGACAGGCTATCTTTACATCATCTCAAATGTTTAACTCGGGTCTTAAAACAGATGTTCAAAAAAATATTTGTTGAATACTTGCAATTAGATTAGGTCTATTTACTAGCATCATGGTGAGGGATTTTAACCTCATGCTAAAAGGCTGGTACAGACCCCACATCAAAACAAGCTGCTTTGGGAATGCCTGCAGTGGCCACAGTGACAGATGTTAATTTAGGACACAGATGTGCTTTTTTAAATGTACGTAAACTCAGTTGATGAAATGCTGTGAACATACTATGGAAGTTGGTAAGATATTGTTCAAATCTTGGGGAAGTTTTAGTCAGTGAAGTAATTACCTCACAAATATGAGGATCTAAATTTGATGCTCCTAGAACTCATGAAAAACAATAAAAGCCATACATGATGCCACACCTGTAATTCCAACACTGGAGAATGAAAGCCAGTAAGGTACCCAGTGCTAGCTGGCCACCCAATCCAACAGAATCAGTGAGCTCAAGGTTTAATGAGAGCCTCTGTCCCAAAAAAAGAGGTGGAGACTAATCAAGGAAGTCACTATTCATCAAACTCTTGCCTACACAGACAAAAACACACAAACAAATATACATACATGTCACACAGATGCATGTATATATGCACACACATATCTCCACATTTTCTCCATATTCTAGAATACACTCAAATCTATAAATTTCTATTTTTAAAAATAATACAATAATACCTGGTAGCTGTTCAATTGCTGTGATAGATTTAATTTTATATTATGGATTCTTCATATTAGTAAATCTACAAATTGCAGGAAAAAATAGACAAGTAACAAGGAGAACACAGATACCCTTCTCTATGACCTTGGGTTTCTTCCACAGTCCAAATCTGAATGCTGTAGCATGTCTAATCCACCATCTCTCTATGAAGACCATTAAGTTGTCCTTTGGAGTAGGCCAGCCAATGAAAAACTTCAACAGTCCAAAGACTGTGACCAGAGAGAGTGTGTAAATACAAGCAGTATCCAAGAAACTGAATTTTAAAGATTCATGGTTACAAAATGAGCATGATATTCACTACCACTTAGACTAGGTGAGCCAAAAGGAAAATGTAATGTCAAATGTCACGTGTACAGTGTTCATTTTTGATGTTGCTGATATCTTCATCACTGATCATAATGTTTCCAGTGGGCATCCACTAGGCTAGGAATTAAAGTGGGAATCTGGAGAGAGAGCAAATCATGGATTGCCTAAGTCTACTTGGAGAGAAGAAAATACAAGTAGACAATACAAATGGCAGCCAGGGGAAGCAGTGATGGAGTGGGGCTGGGGCAGTAATAGGGACAAGAAGGGGTACTGATGTGCTGAGGAAAAGATGGGCATGGCTTGGGAAAAAGATACACAACGCTGGGGCAGAGATAGGCATGGGCAGGGGCAGTGATGAGCAGGGGCTCAGGCAGTAATGGGCAGGGGATGAAGTAGAGATAGGCAGGGGCTGTGGAAGAGATGGGCAGGGGCTGGGGCAGAAATGGGCAGGGGCTGGGGCACTGATTGGCAGGGGCACTAAAGGACAGGGACCGAGGCACAGATTAAATACTGCAAATAATTTATGTAATCAGAAAATGGACTAATGAATTAAAAGGGGTGTTCTCAAAAGGAGAAATTGGCAACAAGACTTTGGAAAGTATTCAATGCATTAGCTATCAAAAACATACAAAAAACATTAAAGTGATAATTTGGACAAGAGAGCAAGGCATGAATGCCTGAGTCTACTTGGAGATGAGAAAATATAAGTAAACAATACCAATGGGATACATGGCAGACAGTGAAGGCAGTAATGAAGATAAGCTGGGGATGTGATAGGAAGGTGCTGGGGCACTGATGGGCAGGGGCTGGGGCATAGATTAAATACCCCAAGTCATTTTTGTAATCAAGATACAGACTAATGAACTAAACTGGGTGTTCTCAAAAGGGGAAATAGGCAACAAGGCCATGGGAAAGCATACAATACACTAGCATATAAAACAAAAAAAAAACATTAAAGTGATAATTTGGATAAGAGAGAAAAGCATGGATTGTCTAAGTCTACTTGGAGATAAGAAAATATAACTAGGAAATACCAATGGGATACATGGCAGCCAGTAAAAGGCAGTTATGGGGATGGGCTGGGAAAGTGATGGGCAGGGGCTGGGGCAGATAGGGGCGGGGGTGGGGCAGTGATAGCCAGGGGCACTGATGGGCAGAGGCTAGGCTCGGATTAAACACCTCAAATAATTTATGGATTCAAGAAATGGACTAATGCACTAAACTGGGTGTACTCAAAAGGAGAAACAGGCAACAAGCCTTGGGGAAGCATTCAATGCATTAGCCACTGAAAACATACAAAAAACATTCAAGTGATAATTAGAATAAAAAGGCAAGTCATGGATTGCCTAAGTCTACTTGGAGATAAGAAAATACAAGTAGACAATACCAATGGGATAGATGGCAGCCAGTGATGGCAGTGATGGGGATGGGGTGGGGCAGTGAGGGGCAGTTGCTGGGGCACTGATGGGCAGGGGCTGGGACAGAGACGTGCAGGGCCTGGGGCACTGATCAGCAGGGGCTGGGACGGAGATGGGCAGGGGCTAGGGCTCTGATGGAAGTGACTGGAGCATGGAATGAATACCCCAAATAATTTATATAATCAGGAAATGGACTAATGAACTAAATAGGGTGTTCTCAAAAGCAGCAATAGGCAACAAGGCTTTGGAAAGTATTCAATACATTAGCCATAATAAACATACAAAAAACATTAAAGTGATAATTAGGATAAGAGAGCAAGAAATGGATTGCCTGAGTCTACTTGGAAATAAGAAAATATAAGTAAACAATACCAATGGGATACATGGCAGCCAATGAAGGCAGTAATGAAGATGGGCTGGGGATGTGATAGGAAGATGCTGGGGCAGTGATGGTCAGGGGCTGGAACACTTCTGGACAGGGTCTGAGGCAGAGATGGGCAAAGGCAGGGGCATTCATGGGCAGGGGCTGGGACATGGATTTAATACCCCAAAAGATTTATGTAATCAAGATATGGACTAATGAACTAAGCTGGGTGTTCTCAAAAGGAAAAATAGGCAACAAGGCCATGGGAAAGCATACGATACATTAGCCATTGAAAATATACAAAAAAACATTAAAGTGATAATTAGGATAAGAGAGCAAGGCATGGTGGATTGCCTAAGTCTACTTGGAGATAAGAAAATATAAGTAGACAATACCAACGGGATACATGGCAGCCAGAGAAGGCAGTGATGGGGATGGTCTGGGACAGGGATGGACATGTGCTAGAGCAGAGATGGGCAGCGGATGGGGCTGTGATGGGAAGGGGCTGGGGCACTGATGGGCAGGGACTGGAGAATGGATTAAATACTCCAAATAATTTATATAATCAGGAAATGGACTAATGAAATAAACAGGGTGTTCTCAAAAGGAGAGATAGGCAACAAGGCTTTGGAAAGTATTCAGTACGTTAGCTATCAAAAACATACAAAATCATTAAAGTGATAAACTGGATAAGAAAGCAAGGCATGGATTGCCTGAGTCTACTTGGAAATAAGAAAATAAAGTAAACAATACCAATGGGATACACTGCAGCCAGTGAAGGCAGTAATGAAGATGGGTTGGGGGTGAGATGGGAAGCGGCTGGGGCAGAGATGGGCAGGTGCTGGGGCACTGATGGGCAGTTGTTGGGTCATGGATTAAATAGCCCAAAAGGTTTATGTAATCAAGAAATGGACTAATACACTAAAGAGGGTGTTCTCAATAGGAGAAATTGTCAACAGAGCTTGGGAAGTATTCAATACATTGGCTATCAAAAACATACAACAAACATTAAAGTGATAATTTGGGTGAGAGAGCAAGGCATGGATTGCCTATGTCTACTTGGAGATAAAATATATGAAGATAATACCAATGGGATACATGGCAGCCAGTGAAGGCAGTAATTAAGATGTGCTAGGAATGTGATGGAAAGGAGCTAGGGCAGTGATAGCCATGGGCTGGGGCACTGATGGGCAGGGCCTTAGGCAGAGATGTGCAGGTGCTGAGGCACTGATGGGCACAGGCTGGGGCATGGATTAAATACCCCAAATAATTTCAGTAATCAGAAAATGGACTAAAGAACTAAACAGGGTGTTCTCAAAAGGAGATATAGGCAACAAGGCATAGGGAATGCATTCAATACATTAGCCATTTAAAAAATACAAACTAAGACTCGATTGATATTCTATCTCACACCAGTCAGAATAGTTGTAGTCCTGACAACAAATGACAGGACATGCTGCTAAGGATACAGGAGAGAGGAAGCAGTTAGTAACTGCTGATGGGAGTGTAAATGGTGCATCCTCTATGGAAACCAGTATATGGGTTGTCTATAGCAACAACAGTCCATCCTGGAGGAAGGGTCATAAAGACTACGGAAACCCTAAGGGCTTTGGAAGACTCAGTAAGTTACATGAGAAGTCTCACGAAGTCCTCAAAGTTTATGGGGTTCCCAACGTCTCTCTATGCCCAGGTTATTTAAATATTGAGGCCAGCTGAGGAAACTCTAGTTGGAGAGGCTGCCTATGGAGTCATGTAGCATGCTCCACAATGACTTTAAATTTCATGACTCATCACTCATGTTGGCTTGAGTGTTTTGTTTTGTTTTGTTTTTCATGTAAACTGGTGTTTTGCATGTATAACTGTGTAAGGGTGTCAGATCTGAGAATTACACACAGTTGTTAGCTGTCACGTGGACGCTGGAAATCAAACTCAGGCCCTCCTGAAATACAGGCAGGGCACTTAATTGCTGAGCTATCTCTCTCTCCAGCATCCTTCCTCCTTTTTTTTTTTTTTAATGATGTGGCTGCTGCTGCATCCTCACTGTACCTTGAATCAAATCTTTACCTACACCCTCAAAATTTACTAAAATAAATCTAGTTGTCTCATTGTTTTGGCCTGTGGTCAGTTCCACCATCTGCTGTAAACAGACCTTTGTCCATATCTCCTCAGAAATAGTGTAACATAGCCAAGTTTTACACAAAAGCAAAAAATGAACCTGGCCATTGACCTACCTTTAGCACTTGGTATGATACTTGCAGCACATCTGCATTCATAGCTACACTACTCACAATAGCCAAGAAATGGGTTCATTGGCAAATGTATGGGAAAAGAAAATATAGTCATGGACATATGAAATTTTATGCAGAGGTTATAGATATATATTACACATTTTATAAAACCTGAATATTGGGGAGAGAGCACCCAGTCAAATCCTACACAGACAGCTCAGGAAATACTTCAACCTTGAATACAAAGATAAACAGCTGAGGCAGTTACACACACCTTTAAACCCAGCACAGGGAGAGCTGGGAGTGCTGACCTTCACTATTGGATGCATAACTCCACAGACAGAACTTCCTTTTTTTTCCTGTGAGTTCAAGGCTACATGTCTTTAATCCTAACCTGGATGGAATGTAGAAACCCAGAGAGACAGAAGCTACTGGGAGAAGTGACTAGCACATGTGACTGGCAAAATCAAATAGGAGTGAGGCTAATGAGGTTGAACGAAAGGTGAGTGACAATTGACTGTGTTGCTTCCTCTCTCTGATATTTAAGGCTTCCCCTGATTTTTGCCTCTGAGTCTCAATTTTGATACTATATACACCTACATCTATAAATCTCTATTTTTTTTTAAAATAAAGCTGCTAGCTATTCAGTTTCTCTGATATATTTAGTTTTTTTATTATGGATTCTTCTTATTAGTAAATCTACAAATCACACGAAAAAATAGACAAGTGTCAAGGGACCACAGATACTATTTCCCTTTGACATTGAGACCCTTCCAGGGTAAAAATCTGAATGTTGTAGCCTATCTGTTCCACCATCTCTTCGAAGGACATCAAGTTGAGCTTTGGAGTTGGCCAGCCTATGAAAAATTTCAAGTGACCAAAGGCTGTGCCCAGACAGAGTGTGTAAATACAAGCAGTATTCATGTATATGAATTTAAAGTTTCCTGACTGCAAAAGGGAAAATGCAGTGCCTCATGTTCTGTGTAGAGTCATCTTTTGATAATGATGCTATTGTATTCAAGACATATCATCAAGTTTCAGTTGGGTCTCAGCTAGGCTAGGCATTAAAGTGATAATTTGGATAAGAGAGCAAGGCATGGATTGCCTAAGTTACTTGGAGATAAGAAAATATAAGTAAACATTACCAATGGGACACTTTGCAGCCAGTGAAGGCAGTAATGAAGATGGGCTGGGGATGTGATAGGAAGGGTCTGGGGCAGTGATGGACAGGGGCTGGAGTACTGATGGACAGGGGCTGGGGCAGAGATGGGCAGTGGCGGGGGCACTGATGGGTAGGAGCTGGGGCATTGATGAGCTTGGACTGGGACAGAGATGGACAGGGGCTGGGGCACTGATGATCAGAGGATAGGGCATGGATTAAATACCCCAAAAGATTAATGTAATCAAGAAATGGACTAATGAACTCAAATGGGCATTCTCAAAAGGAGAAACAGGCAACAAGGTCTTGGGAAAGCATTCAATACATTAGCATCGAAAACAAACAAAAAACATTAAAATGATAATTTGGACAAGAGAGCAAGGCATGGATTGCCTAAGTCTACTTGGAGATAAGAAAATATAAGTAGACAATACCAATGGGATACATGGCAGCCAGTTAAGGCAGTGATGGTCAGGGCCTGGGGCAGAGAGGGGCAGGGGCTGTGGCAAAGATGGGCTGATGCTGGGGTACTGATGCACATGGGCTGGGGCAGAGATTGGCAGGGGTTAGGGCAGAGATGGGCAGGGACTAGGGCTCGGATTAAATACCCCAAATAATTTATGGATTCAAAAAATGGACTAATGAACTAAACTGCATGTTCTCAAAAGGAGAAATAGGCAACAAGGCCTTAGGAAAGCATTCAATACATTAGCCATCGAAAACTTACAAAAACATTAAAGTGATAATTCAGATGAAAGGGTAAGGCATGGATTGCCGAAGTCTACTTGGAGATAAGAAAATATAAGTAGACAATACAGGCATGCGTGGGCCCAGCTGCGGGCACGCGCATGACGTCATGAGCACGTCGGTTCAGACGGATTCTAATTTCCTGCTTGTATTACTGGGAAAGCTTCAGCTGCCCTGAAGATTTGACTAAGGTTCCAGTAACTCCCTATATATATACACCACTGAATCTACTTAAAGATGGTGCAATTGTCCATGTCTATGGTGTTGTGAAATTCTTTAAGCCTCCATATATCAGTAAAGGAACTGATTATTGCTCAGTAGTAACAATTGTGGACCAGACAAATGCGAAGCTGACTTGCATGCTATTTAGTGGGAACTATGGAGCCCTTCCAATCATTTATAAGGTTGGAGACATTGTTCGCTTTCACAGGCTGAAGATCCAGGTCTATAAAAATGAGCTTCAGGGAATCAACAGCTCTGGTTTTGCATCTCTGATGTTTGAAGCAACTTTAGGGACCCCTGTTACAGCACGCACTTCAAGCAAAGTGTTTAACTTCACTGCTCAGGACCAAAAAATAGTAGAAGCCTTGCGGGTTTGGGCATCCACACACATTTCAGCATCTTCAGCTATAGTACAACTGTGTGATGTTCAACCTATGCAGTATTATGACCTGACTTGTCAACTCCTGGGCAAAGCAGAAGTGGATGGAACAGCATTTCTTCCAAAGGTATGGGACGGGACAAAGACAGTGTTTCCCTCTTGGAGAGTCTCCCTACAAGATCTTACTTTTGAAGGTGATTTAAGTCACATTCTACAGCTTCAGAGCCTGGTGATAGACATTCTAGTCTATGATAACCATGTTCAAGTGGCAAAATCCCTAAAGGTGTGTTCAATAGAAAGGTACATGTTATTTTGTTTTTATATTCTTTCTAGCTCTGGAATTTTTGCTGATATATTGATCGTAGGTGATATTTGGGGTCTAGAAATTAGCCAGATTTGTCTGCAAGTTTTAAGTTATAAAGAGTGTGTCTACCCATAGCTTTCGGTTCTGCGCCCGGGACCAAGTGCTGTCTGCAGAGTCCCAGCGCACTCTGGAGCAGGGGAAGCTGAACTCTGCAGGTCATCAGACCCGCAGCTCCTGCTGAGGGAAGCTGCATGGCTACCCACCGCCACCTCGAAATGAGCAAGCCAACATCTGCAGGGGTCTCTGAAGGACAGACTCAGACCCTGACCAGAGGGGTGACAGGAGGCACACAAATCCGAGTGCCACAACTGACCAGGACCCATCTAATCGTGAACCACTGAAGCCATGGGCAAACGTCAGTGCAAAAAATTACATAATAATACAAAGGACAACATGGTAACTCCAGAAGAGAGTGGCGATCTTACAAATACAAGACCTGAACTGAACAATGAAGAGGAAACAGAAGGAAGCAACACCAAAAATTCCTTTTTGATAATCATCGAAGCTCTAAAAGAAGATATGAAAAAAAAGCCTTAAAGAAATAGAAGAAAATACAAACAAAAAATTGGAAGAGATGAACAAATCTATGAAAGAAACATGCCAGGAACTAAAAGCT
>PVIH01022629.1:0-26682 GCA_004025045.1 Sigmodon hispidus | reverse complement strand
TGCTGGAGAGGATGCGGAGCAAGGGGAACACTCCTCCATTGTTGGTGGGAGTGTAAGCTTGTTCAGCCACTTTGGAATACAATATGGAGGTTTCTCAGAAAATTGAGAATCAATCTCCCCAAGGACCCAGCAATACCACTTCTGGGTATATACCCTAAAGAGGCACATTCACACTCCAAAGGTATTAGCTCAACTATGTCCATAGCAGCATTATTTGTAATAGCAAGAACCTGGAAACAACCTAGATGTCCCTCAACTGAAGAATGGATTAACAAACTGTGGTACATCTACACAATGGAATACTACTCAGCAGTAAGGAAAAATGATATTCTAAAATTCACAGGCAAATGGTTGGATTTGGAGAATATCCTCCTGAGCGAAGTCTCACAAACTCAGAGAGATAAGCAGGGGATATACTCACTCACTAGTGGTCTCTAAACAAACAAACAAGAAAAAAAGCCAAACATGCCCAAGGGGCAAACCACAATCAGGGAACAGCTTGGGATCAGAAACACCCTGGACTGACCCTTCAAACCCCAGTCCAACTATAGGAACACCTGACTCACTCTTGAGGGGGGGGGAGAACTGGATTTGGCCAGAAGTGGAGACTGATCTAAGCATTATTGGGTCAGTGGGACCATAGAACTGTCTGCTCCCTGCCCAGGGAGGGGATGGGGAGTCGCAGAGAAGAAAAATGACCAGATGTGTTGGGAGGGGGAAGAGACCTTGAATAAGGATATACAGGGAAAAAAAAATTCAGAGGGAAAGATGAACAGAAGGAAAATATATGTGTAGCAATCTTATTTGTATTTCCACCCTTGATAAGCCATGCTTATCATTCTTATCCTCTGTATAGTTATTGTTAACTCTTCCACATTTTAAATTCTTTTTACTGTGTTTTTTTTGATAAATACAAAATAAAGAAGGAAAAAAACAAACAAACAAAAAACTTAATTTGTCAATATTTTCATCAAAGTCTATAGTAGAGTCAAATTTGTATAGCCTTAATAAAGATACAGATTTAAAATATTCTCAACTATTGCAATATTGACTTCTTTTCAGTTTTATTCTGAGAAAGAATTCCTGTTTATAGACTAACCTGTTTTATTTGAAAACTTTTGATTATTTTATTGTTATGCTTCTGTTTGGATGTAAATATGACTGTCTCATTTTTCAAACTATAAGAGCTGTTTTTGAAAGATCAAACAAATTTCAAGCTCTCCAAAATGAAATAATCTTACAATACAAATATTTTTCTTATTGTTCAGTAAATGTGTATCCCAATATGTAATGTTACATGTTAAGATGTAAAGTAATTAGAAAATATTGTTATTAGCTTATATTTAAAGACAAAATCAATACATTTAATGCACCTTGAGTTGTAAAGACAGGTACTTGAAAAATGTTTTACCTTGGCTTTCAATTAACCAATGTGATTATGAAGTGTGGAAGGGATACATGCTCAACATTAAGTCCTCATAACTTTTAACAATTCCAATGCAATAAAAATTCAAACTTTACATTTTATCTGAGTCTTGGAAATATTTTAATTGTGAGAACCTATGAATAAAATACAAGTTACCTACTTTCACCTTTCAATGGTATAGAATAAACTGTTCTATTCCAGCAAAGAATTAGTCATAGCAAAGAATGATCAGACTAAAGCAAGACAATCACCAAATCTTATGGTTTCTTGTCTGATACCACCATACAACAGTCCAAATACCTCCAACATACCAGGGTCTCCACTAAAACCTAACCTTCCCTTTCAAGTCTTCACACAGTGGCTTTACACAAGGCCTCCATGCAGGATCTCTGACCCTGCAATACATTGGCCTTAGCCACTCTAAACTTCGGCAGAGTAAGACTCTGTGACTTGCTCAGTCCTGTATCTTTCATACCTCCAAACAGGACCACAATGATGATACTGCCAAATTTTTCAACCATGTCCAGGTGGAGTATAAATTATTTGGACAACAGTTGCAAAACTTTCTGTTATGCCTTGTGGAAACAGTGTTCTGGGTAGCTTTATTTCAGGAGGAGAAAACCTCTCCTCTGAATGACTCCTTCATGTTCCCTCCTTTCATTTGAGTTTGTATCTTTACTAGTTAATGTTGGTGGAGGTAGGATCTTGCCCTCAAGGTACCTATCCAATGATGCCAGTGTCAAGAGACAAGTTTTTCATTAAGGATGTTAATTTCTTTAACAATTACAGCTACTGTCATCCATAGTGTGTGCCACAAATTTAAAGTTGATCACATACCTTTTTTATGTTAGGAAAAAGTAATAAATTATCTTTAAAATCAATGTAACTCAAGTTCTTGAATGCAGAAACAGAATGAAGCCAGATTCTTTTTCAAAAGCTCTTTAGAGGAGTTTTACTCCCCTCTGAGACCACACAGCTCATCATCTTCATCTTCTGAAGGTTCACCTCAGTCAATTGCATTCTGATTTACAGTATCCCAGGACTTTCTGAAACAAAGTTTCAAACACTACCACATACCTTCCAAAAAATAATTTCAGAGGCCTAAACACCACATAGTCAGGTTGGTGATAGGAATGGCCCCATTTCTTATGATATTTTTTAGTTTTTTTTTCTTGTTGTTATAAAGTTCTCTAACAAAAGCAACTTAAGGGCAAAAAGGATTAATTTGGGTCAAATCCCAGCATACAAGCCATTGCAGGGAGGGAGTCACAGTAGCAAAAGTTGGAAGCAGCTGGTCACATCACATCTTCAATCAAGTAATGAAGAACGGTAAATGCTGGTTGCTGGTCAGCTCTTTTATTCCACTTACATAGTTCAGGATCCCACACAGGGAATGAAATATCTAACCTCAGTTATTGCAATCAATATAATCTCATAAGATTACTGTAGAAATTAAATAAGATTATTGTTTTTAAAGTGATAGAGAAATGTTTAATAAATAAATGATGCTTTCACATTTTGTTTACTATAAAGATTCAAAGAGCAGGTAACTGACCAGCAATCTGTAATTGATACAACTTCATTTTTCTAAAGTGTTCTTTAGGTTTCTATAAATGTCATAGCATTTCAAGTGTTTTTACTCAAAAAATATTTTCAACAAAATCATTTATACACACACACACACACAAAATACTTTGCAAAAATCATGAGTCAGTATTGTTGTGAAATTAAATGTGACTTTTTAAATATTGAAATGGTGGCAGGAATTGCCTACCATTTATATATTCTCTATTAAAATGTAATTTATCTAGGCTTATTTTACTTAATATAATTAAAACATAAATGACAAAGCACAGTTAAGTATGAACTGTGTTCATTTATCGTTCTCAATTCATTAAAGGCAGAAATAGTGCAGCCTGGAGGCAGACCCCAGGGTACCCTCCTCCTTCACTGCCTCTGTTCTTTACTCCACTCAATGGGTTATGATCTAATTTTACAGTTTACAATGTGTCCCAACATTTAGCTATTATAACACTCTGTAGGTTACCCTGCATCATATTCTAATGACATGTGTCATTCATTGAGAAGTTCTTCATTTAAATCCCATAACTGCTCAGACATCCATTCTGTACTTCAGTATTTGAACTAGTCATTTCTCAGAAGAAATGGGTAGTTTCTTGGTTGTTTATAGGAGAACATCTCTAGAAACTAAGACCTAGGCTGATCTTGCACTCAGTGCATCTGTATGGATTCATACAGTTGTTTTGGTAAAATACATAGATTAATCTCTCCTTCCCTGTCTGTCTCCCATACACATGCATAGTAGACATGTGTACAAATACACATACATGCTCATCCTTAGTTCTGTGTTCATCTTATTTTTTATGTATTGTATGACAAAATGTCACTTTATCATCAAATACCAGCATGTTATCTTTCCCTACTGTGTTTGTAATTTCATTCTCCATTAAAGAAAAATCCAGATCACTTATCATCAATTCATAAAATTATTTGTTCAGATTTTACATTTAGTTTATGCTGTGACCATACCAGACCCTCCTGCCATTACATGACAAAGTATGCCAGCTGGGACTCTTAGAAGGGTACCTCTGTGCTGTTCCGCCTTGCCATTTTAAAGCCAAGTTCAAATGATAGATTTATAAAAATGACTGTCACAGTATGTCCCTAAAACTTTATTATGAATCTACCACATTCCCAAATTAAGCTAGGCCTATTCAATTAATTTTGATGGAATAAGGCAATAAGAAAAAAAAATGGGGAAGAAAAGAAAGAAAAAAGGAAGGAAAGAAGGAAGGAAGAAAAAAGAGGAAGGAAGGAAGGAAAAAAGAGAGGACAGGATGGATGAAGGGAGGGAGGGAGGAAAGAAATAATGAAGAAAGAAAGGAATGGAAGAATAGAAAAAAGAAAAACATAGAATACCTGTATATTGTAAGTTATAAAAAGTGTAAACAAAAAATGCTAGTAGAAAAAAATTCTTAGGGATGCATTTACCAAAGTCAAAATCCAATTGATATTCTTAAATCAATATTAACAAATTGCCAAATCAATATTAAAGACAATATTAAAGACAAATTAACACTGTCTTTAGTATTCATAACTGGTTGTCCTTGCTGGGTTTTTGCTAACAGAAAAAATACTTTTGATCTATTTAAAATTCTCTTTCCAAGGAAGTATTTTTTAATTTTCCTCATTTATTGGAAATAGATTATTTCTACATATATCCCAGTTACACTTTCGACTCTGTGTCCTCCTAGGTCCTCCTTTCCTCCCATCCCAAACAAATTCACTCACTTTCTGTCACTCATTAGAAAAGAACAAGCTTTCAAAAATAAGAATAAAATATAACCAAATAAAATATAATAAGACAAAAAAGAAACCATTACATTTATGTTTTACAGAGCAAACCAGTAGAAGGAAAAGAGCCTAAATGAAGTCACAAGAATCAGAAACCACTCATTCACATACTCAAGAGTCCCATTAAAAATAATAAACTGATAGCTACAATTTACACAAAGGACCTGTGCAGACCATTGTCATTCTGTGCATGCTGCTTCAGTCTCTGTAATTTAAAAATAGCTTTATGCCTGTTGATTTAGAGGGAATTGTTCTAATGTATTTTACCCCTCTGGTACTTTCTTTCTGTGCCTTCTTCCAAAAAGTTCCTTGATCTCAGAGAGAAAGAATTTAATGAAGACGTTGTATATGTGTATATGTGGTATGTTCCCAAGGTCTCTCAGTTTCTCTCTCTCTCTGAACATGGATAACTATGTGTGTTACCATCTGTTGTAGTGAGAAATTTATCTGATGATTGCAGAATAAGGTACTAATATATTAGTATAACAGAATATATTAAGGTCATTTTGTCACCCCTTTTTTCTATCCCAGTAGTATTTGATTTGATTGTAGGTTTCTGGGCTATCTAGTCCTGGATTCTTGGTCATCCAAACAGTGTGATGTATGGGTTCCATCTCAAGGAGTGGGTCTTAAGTTAAATCAGATGTTGCTTGGTTACTCTGACAAGCTTTATGCCACTATTGCTTTAGCATAATTGTAGCAGGACAGCACTGTACATTAAAGGTTTGGGGGCAGAATTGGTATATATATTTCTCTTTTTGTAGACTGTAGAGTAACTTCCTGTACCAAAGAGAAGAGAACTTAGGGGCAAAGGCTTTTTGTAGGCACCAGGCTAACATCTGTATATTCAATGAGTTTTAAAGGTGCCGTCTTCAACAATGATGCCATGATGTTGGTTTATAGAATAAAACCTACCAGAATTTTTGAGGATTTTCATTGACCTTTTTGTCCAACATCTCAAAATGTGTATATATATATATATATATATATATATATATATATATATATATATGTCCCAATTGGAGTACGAGAAGCTTGGTGACAAGAAATGACCAGTTGAGAACTCATTGTTTAGGATTACCTTTATATGTTTTACAGTTTCCACTGCAGTAGATTTTCATACCTCCCTTCAAATTATCCTCAATTCTCATTGTCTCTTCCAAGATTCCCTCTCTATATACCACTCCTCTGTTTCTCCTCATCTGATATTCTGGTTTCCATCTTTCCCACCCCTAGTCTACCCACAAAATTCTTTTCTATTTCCCCCTCACATTAAGATCACTTAGTTATAGATAAAACCATCACCTCCAGTTACTTTCTCTGTACCTAAAATTTTTGGTTCTATATATTGTAACATGTTTATAATTTATGTGAAGTCTAATATGCACACATAAGCAAATAAATACGATATTTATTTTTCTGGTTCTCTATTACCTTACTCTGGATGATTATATTCTAGTTTCACTAATTTGCTTATAAATTTCATAATGTTACCTTATTAAAAAGATGAGAAATTCTGTATTCTTGAAAATGTACCACATTTTCATTATCCATTCTTCTGTTGAATATGGCTTTTTATTTTCTCCATTTATTCTCCATTAAGGACATGTAGATTTTTTCCAGTTCCAGGCTATCATTGAATAGAATAGTAATGAACATGATTTATCAAGGTTCTTAGTGATATCTCAGTGAGTAAACACCAAAGAATAGTATTCATGGATCATGAGGTAAATCCATTTTTATATTTATGAAGTATCACCACACTGATATCCATAATGGCTGCGTAAGTTTGTACTCACCTTACGAGGAGTGTCCCCTTTACCCTCACAAAATATACTATTACTTGTATTATTGATATTAGCCAATTTGACAGTTTTAAGATGAAATTTCAAAATAATTTTAACTTGAATATCCTTCAGGATTAAAAAGGTTTAACATTTGTTTTTCAATCATTTGAGTTTTCTCTATTAAAAATTCTTGTTGAAATCAGTATCCCATTTTTAAATTTGATTATTTTATAACTAGTTTTAAAAAGTTTTTAACATATATTTTGTATAGTATCTCTCTGGAAGAAATACAGTTAACATTTTTTTTCCATTTCTGTAGTCTGCTACATTGTCTGAATGACAGTGTCCTTTCCCTTACAGAACCTTTTCAGTTTCATGAAATACTATAGAAAATAATCATCTCTACACTAAATAAATTACTCAGTGATTTGTTTCATGAAGATGTTGACTGACAAATAGCTGAAAAGAGATAAGGTTATACAGCAAGACCAGACTAAGGAAACTGGGAAGAAGAATGGAGTCAGAGGAGTCCGCATAGAGACAGGGAGAAGAAACAGAAGGTACAGGATAAAAATAGTCAATGCCATGTAGCAAAATGTACATTAATAGAAATGAGTTAATTTAAGTAGTATGAGTTAGCTTTCAAGCCTAAGCTATTAGCTAAACATTTACAATTAATATAGTCTGCATGTTGGTTATTCCCAAATAACTAGTAGACTGGAAAGAAAAGTACATCTACAAAGTATCATTTATTAAAAGTTAATCTTAGTGCTTGTACTAACACTGCTCTCTGCAGAAAGTCTTTTTTTTTTGTGCCAATGAGTTAAGATTATTTCCCACTTTCTTTTCTATCACTAATAGAGTCTTATTTTATATTGAGTTTGCTGATTCATTTGGAGTTGAGATTTCAGGGAGATAAGTGTGGATCTATTTGGCTTCTTCTATATATAGATATTTAGTCTGATCAGTACCATTTGTTGAACATGCCATCTTTTAAAAAAATTTTAGCTGGCATTTTTGGCTCCTTTATCAAAAATCAGGTGTTCATAGGTGTGTGGGCTTATATCTTGGTCTTCAATTTTATTCCATTGCTCAACATGTCTGTTTGATTGCTAGTACCTTGACAGTTTTATTACTAGCTCAATAGTACAATGTGAAACTGCCAATACTGATACCACTAAGAGTTTTTTGATTGCTCAGAACTATTTTAACTATTATGGGTTTTGTGATTCCATGTCAAGCATCTGTAAAAAGTTGGGTTGTAATTTTGGTGGGGAATATACTGAATCACTAGATTGCTTTTGGTAAGATGGCCATTTTTTACTATGTTAATCCTATCCATCAATGAGCATGAGATTTTCTTTTTTTAATTATCTGATATCTTTTTTGATTTCTTTCTTAAAAGGAAGTTCTAATCTTACAAGTCTATTGCTTTTTTTTTTGTTGTTGTTGTTGTTGTTAGAGTTACCCCAAGATGTCTTACTTGTTAGAGGTTATTGTAGAAATAATTTCCTTGAATTTTTCTCAATCTGTTTGCTGTGTAAATAAAGAGCTACTAAATTTTTAATTCAACTACTTTGCTAAATAATTATTAGTTGTACAATTTCTCCAGCATAATTTTTGGGTCACTTATGTATACTATTATGTCAGCAAATAAAGGTACTATTTTTCCATTTCAATCTGTATCTACTTGATTTCCTTCAGCTATCTTATTGTCCTAGCTAGGACTTTAAGTATTCTATTAAATGGATATGAAGAAAATGAAAGACCTTTTCTTTTTTTTTTTTTTAACTTTCAGCTAAATTTCTTTGAGTTTCTCTTAATTTAAGTTGATTTCACCCCTGGACACCCTTTTATCTGATTTTATTGTTTAGAAGTATGTCCTTGAATCTCTAATCTCTTCAGGTCTTTTGTCATGAATGAGTGTTGTATTTTGTCAAAGGCCTCTTCTGCATCTACTGAGATGATCATGTAATTTTTGTCTTTCAGTTTTTTTATATGATGGATTACATTTATTGACTTTGTGTATATCAAACGATGCTTATATCCCTGGCACAAAACTACTTAGGTAGATATTTTAATGTGTTCTTTAATTCAATTTGCAAGTATACTACGGAGTACTTTTTGAAGCAATGTTTATAATGGAAATTGGTTTAGTATTCTCTATTGTCATTGGATCTTTGTGTAGTTTTGGTATCAGGTTAACTGTGGCCTCATAAATTTAACTGGGTAGTGTTTCTTTTGTATTTTATGGAATAATTTGAGGAGTACTGAGGTTAACTCTTTTTTGAAAATCTGGTAAAGTTCTGTGCTGAAATCTTCTGATCCTGTGTTTTATCTTGGTTGAGAGAATTTTAATGATTGCTTTTATTTCAATAGAAACTATAGGTCTGTTTAAGTTACTTATCTAATTTTCACTTAACTTTGGTATGTGGTAATTACTAATAAAACATCCATTTTTTAACTTTTTTTTAATTTGGTGAAATACAGATTTTTCAAGTATGTCCATATCATTCTCTGCATGTCCCAAATATCTATTCCTATATTGCTCTTTTCAAATCTGATTTTTATTAATTTGGATATTGTCTTTCTGCTTATTAGTTAATTTGGATAAACATTTGTCAATCCTATGATTTTCTTAAACAACCAACTCTTTGTTTCATTATATTTTTTTAATCTTTTTGTTTGCATTTTACTAATTTCAGCCCTAATTTTTAAAATTTCATGCTGACTACTCTTTTCATGTGTGATTTATTCTATGTGTTCTATGGCTTTCAGGTATGGTCCTGGTTGCTAGGAGCTCTAGCATTTTTCTCTTTTTTATGTAGGTGCTTAGTGCTATCTATGAGCTTATCTCTGAGAACAGCCTTCATTGTATATGTTATAAATCCATTTTATTCTATTGTAGAAAGTATTTAATTTCTTTCTTCACGTGTCTTGACATATTATTATTCACTACAAAGTTGTTTCATTTCCATGAGGTTGTAAGCTTTCTATTGTTTCTTCTATTTATATTAAACTTTAATTAATTGTAGTCTTATAGGATGCAGGGAGTTAGTATCATTTTTTTGAATCTGTTAATACTTTCTTTGTGTTCAAGCATGTTGTCAGTTTTAAAGAAAATTTCATGAAGTGCACAAAGAAGGCATATTTGTTGTGTTTTGCTGAAACATATTCATTTATTGATCAGGTTCATTTGGCACATAAATTCAGATAGTTCTAGTGTTTCTGTTTAATTTTTGTCTAGATAAATTATCTACTGCTGAAAGTTTGGTACTAAAGTCTCACACTATCATTGTGTTAGGGTTAATATGAGATTTAATGCTTAATGATAACTCTCACAAACATGACTGACTTTATATCTAAGAGACAGTTATTAATACTTGAAATATCATCTTCATGGATTTGCCTTTTGAGGAGTATTGTTGTCTTTTATATCTCTACAAGTTAGTTTTGGTTAAATATTAAAATAGCTAAATCAGCTTGTTTTTGAGTCCATTTGCTTAGAATATTTCTTCCAACCATTTACCATGAGGTAATATTTATCTTTGCTATTGTGCTGTGGTTCTCTGATTCAGCATAAAGATCAATTCTGTATTTCAAACTACTCTGTTAGTTCATGTCTTTTCATTGGGTATTTGTAGCTGTTGATTTTGGTAAATAACAATGACCAATGACACATGAGTTCTTATTTTATTGTTGATAATGATGGTGGCGGTAGAGTGTGTGTGTGTGTGTGTTGGACTTCATTTTTTTTTATTATGAATAAAGTCTCATTTTTATCCAGGTATCCCCTTGTTCAAACTCCCTTCCCCCCCCCCGCCTCTCCCAGCCAATCTATCTTTGCTCCATCTCCTTATCTCCTATCCAGCAAGGTCAGGAGGTCCCAAAGTCCCAAAGTGGCTTAGTTCATCATCCACTCCAGGCAGATTCACTTTCCTCACGCCAACATCAAGACTGGGTCAGGTGTTCCTCAGGAGGGAATGGGCTCCAAGGTGCTGATCCAAGGTATTTCAGATCCCAAGCTGTTCAGTGGTTGTGATTTGCAGCTTGGACATGCTTGGCTTTTTGCTTTTTTGTTTAGAGTCCACTTATGAGAGAATACATCCCCTGCTTATCTTTCTGGGTTTTTGATACCTCGCTCAGGAAGATATTTTCTAAATCCATCCATTTGACTGCAGATTTTAGAATATTATTTTTTCTTACTGCTGAGTAGTACTCCAATGTGCAAATATAAAACAGCTTGTTAATCTATTCTTCATTTGATGATGATATAGATTGCTTCCAGATTCTTGCTATAATAAATAATGCTGCAATGAACATAGCTGAGCTAATGACTTTGGAGTGTGAATGTGCATCTTTAGGGTATATGCCAAGTAGTGGTATGGCTTCTTGGGGAGAATGATTTGCAGTTTTTTAAGAAACCACCATACTGCATTCCAGAGTGGCTGAACAAGTTTAAACTTCCACCAATAATGGTGTAACCTCTTCAGCATAGGCTATCTTCTGTGTTTTTAATCTTGGCCATTCTGACAGGTATAAGGAGGGATCTCAAAGTTGTTTTGATTTGTATTTCTCTGATGGCTAAAGATGTTGAGCACATTTTCAAGCATCTTTCAGCCATTTGTAATTCTTCTGCTGATAATTCCCTTTTTAATTCTGAACCTCATTTTTATTGAGTTTTTCACCAGTTTTGTGGCTCTAGGTTTTTAGTTCTGTATATAATTCAGAGATCAGTTCTCTGTCAATTTTAGGGTTAGTGAAAATATATTACCATTCTGTAGGCTGTTGTTTTGTTTTAATAACTGTGTTCTTGGCTTTACAGAAGCTTTTCAGTTTTAGGAGGTTCCACTTATTGATTGTTGCTGTTAGTGTCTGTGCTACTGGTGTTATATTTATTTTACAACAACTTGAAAGAACAATACACAATTTTATTTGGAATAACAGAAAAACCAGGATTGCCAAAATAATTTTGCTCTTCAAAAGAACCTCAGGAGACATCAACATCCCTGACTTCAAGTTATATTATAGAGCTACAGTAACAAAAACAATCTGGTACTGGCATAAAAACCAACTTGTAGGTTCCAGGACCAGTTGCTATCTGCAAAGCGTGTACCCACGCACTCTGTAGCAGACGGAGATAAACTCTGACTGCCACGGTCCCCCCATCTACTGCTGAGGAAATTTCCATGGCTACCCACCTCCAACTGAGCAAACAGACAAGGACTGGGGAGCCTGAAGGACAGATCAGACCCTGCCCAGAGGTGAGGAGGGGTCAACAGGCCTGAACCCCTGTATCCCAGCCAGGGAGAGTTGAGCTCTCGTCAGTTCTAGTTCTGGTCCGGGACCAGTTGCTGTCTGCAGAGCGCGTACCCATGTACTCTGTAGCAGATGGAGATAAACTCTGACTGCCACGGACCCCCAAGCTGCTGCTGAGGGAATATTCATGGCCGCCACCCCACCTCCAATTGGTCAAACAGAGAAAGATTGAAGACTGGAAATTCAGTCCCCTGCCCAAAGCAGAGGTAGAGATTAAGCAGACCTCTTCCTCAGAGGTGACAGGAGGCACACAAGCCTGAGTGCCACAACTGACCAGGAGTCACCTAATCATGAACCACTGAAGACATTGGCAGATGCCAGAGCAAAAATTTACATAATAATATAAAGAAAACAAGGCACTCCAGAAGAAAGTGGCAATCCTACAAATACAAGACCTGAACTGAGCAATGAAGAGGAAACAGAAGGAAGCAACACCAAGAATTCCTTTATGATGATCATCGAAGCTCTCAAACAAGATATGAAAAATAGCCTTAAAGAGATAGAAGAAAATACAAACAAAAAATTGGAAGAGATTAACAAATCTATGAAAGAAACATGTCAGGAACTAAAACCTGAAATAGAAGCAATAAAAAGGGCACAAAATGAGGCAAAGATGGAATAGAAAATCTGAAGAAAAAAGCTGGAACCACAGATACAAGCATAACAAACAGAGTTCAAGAGATGGAAGATAGAATCTCTGAAGTGGAAGACTCAGTAGCTCAAATAGATATATCAGTCAAAGAAAATAGTAAAACTAAAAAAGCTATACCTCAAAATATTCAGGAAATCTGGGACACCATGAAAAGACCTAATTTGAGAATAATAGGAATAGAAGAAGGAAAAGAATACCAGTTCAAATGCATAGATAATGTTTTCAATAAAATCATAGGAGAAAACTTCCCTAACCTGAAGAAGGAAATGCCTATAAAGATACAAGAAGCTTACAGAACACCAAATAGATATGACTCCCCCAAAAAGTCAGCATGCCACATTAGAATCAAACCACAAAACATACAGAACAAAGAAAAACTTTTAAGAGCTGTAAAACAAAAGGACCAACTTACATATAAAGGCAGACTCATCAGAAAAACATCTGACTATTCAATGGAAATGATGAAAGCTAGAAGGACTTGGTCAGAAGCTATCCAGATGCTAAAAGAGCATGGCTGCCAAACTAGAATACTATACCCTGCAAAATTATCAGTCACCATAGATGGAGTAAACAAGATATTTCATGACAAAGTCAGACTGAAAGAATATCTGTCTACCAATCCAGCACTACAAAGAGTATTAGAGGGAAAACTCCAACCTAAGGACCCCAGATACACCCATGAAACCACAAACAATAATTCCACAGAAGAATACTCCAGAGAAAGGAAATACAAACAAGTTACCACCAAAAATGACAGGAAATATCAATAAATGGTCACTAATTTCCCTTAATATCAATTGACTCAACTCTCCTATAAAACGTCACACACTAACAAGATGGATACAACAACAGAAGCCATCCTTCTGTTGCCTACAAGAAACACACCTCAACCACAAGGACAGACACAGGTTTAGAATAAAGGGTTGGGAAAAGATTTTCCAGTCAAATGGTCCTAAGAAAGAAGAGGGGGTTGCAATCCCAATATCTAACAAAGTAGACTTTAAGGTAAAAGCAATTAAAAGGGACCAAGACGGTCACTACTTATTCATCACAGAAAAATTGGTCAACCAGAGATTTCAATCCTGAATATTTATGCCCCTAATATAAGGGCACCTACTTATATAAAAGAAACACTGCTAAAGCTCTAATCCCACATCAGTTCTTACACCCTAAAAGTGGGAGACTTCAATATCCCACTTTCAACCCTGCATAGGTCAACCAGACAGAGCCTCAACAGAGAAATAAGGAGTCTAAAAGTGGTTATGATGCAAATGGATTTAATAGATATCTACAGAAGCTTCTACACAAATGCAAAGGAATATACATATTTCTCAGTTTCTCATGGAACTTTCTTGAAATTTGACCACATAATTGGTCATAAGGCAAATATCAACAGACACAAAAAATGGAAATAATCCCTTGTAACATATCAGACCACCAGGGCCTAATATTAAAGTTCAACAACATCAAAAATCAACGAAAGCCTACCAAGTCACAGAAACTAAACATCACTCAGCTGAACCATTTCTGGGGCAAGGAAGAAACCAAGAAAGAAATCAAAGTCTTTCTAGAATTTAATGAAAATGAATGGACAACATATCCAAACTTGTGGGACACAATGAAAGCAGTCTTAAGACGTAAATTCATAGTGCTAGACACCTACATGAAAAAACTAGAAAAATTCCACATTGAGACCTAACAGCTCAGCCGAATGCCTTAGAACAATTAGAAGGAAACTCACCTAGAAGGAGTAGACAGCAGGAAATAATCTAACTTAGAGCTGAAATCAATACAATTGAAACAAAAAGACCAATACAAAGAATCAATGAATCTAAGAGTTGGTTCTTTGAGAAAGTTAACAAGATAGATAAGCCCTTAGCCAAACTAATCAAAAAACAGAGAGAGAGTTTTCAAATCAACAAAATCAGAAATGAAAAGAGGGATATAACAACAGACCCCCAGAAAATACAGAGAATTGTCAGATCATATTCTGAAAATCTGTATTCCACAAAAAGGGAAAACCTAGAAGAAATGGACAGCTTTCTGGACAGGTACCACCTTCCAAAATTAAATGAAGATCAGATTAATTATCTAAACAGGCCTTTAACCCTTAAGGAAATTGAAGCTGTCAATAAAAAAATCCCCAAAAATAAAAGCCCAGGTCCAGATGGTTTCAGTGACGAATTCTACTAGACATTCAAAGAAGAATTACTACCATTACTCCTCAAACTACTTCACATAGTAGAAACTGAAGGAATATTGCCAATTCCTTTTATGAGGCCACAATTACCCTAATTCCCAAGCCACTCAAAGATACAACAAAGAAAGAGAATTACAGACCAATTTCCCTCATGAATATTGATGTGAAAATTCTCAGCAAAATTTTGGCAAACCATATACAACAATGTATAAAAAATATCATGCACCACGACCAAGTTTTCTTCATCCCAGAAATGCAGGGCTGGTTTAACATAGGAAAAACTGTAAATGTTATCCATCATATAAACAAACTAAAGGAACAAAACCATATGATAACATCCTTAGATGCTGAAAAAGCCTTTGACAAAATCCAACACTCCTTTATGATTAAAGCCCTGGAGAGTCCAGGAATACAGGGAGAATACCTAAATATAATAAAGGCGATTTACAAGAAGCCAACAGCCAGTATCAAACTTAACGGAGAAAAGCTCAAAGCAATCCCACTAAAATCAGGAGCTAGACAAGGATGTCCTCTCTCCTTATCTATTCAACATAGTTCTCGAAGTTTTAGCTAAAGCAATAAGGAACGAAAAGAGATTAAGGGGATACAAATTGGAAAAGAAGAAGTGAAGCTATCTCTATTTGCAGATGACATGATTGTATACATAAGTGACCCACAAAATTCTTCCAAGGAACTGCTATGGCTGATAACCACTTTCAGCAATGTAGTAGGATACAAGATTAACTCAAAGAAATCAGTAGCCCTTCTTTACACTAAAGATAAAAGAGCTGAAGAAGAAATAAAGGAAACATTACCCTTCATTATTGCTGGAAATAGTATTAAAAACCTTGGAGTAACTATAACCAAAGACGTAACAGACATATTTGACAAAAATTTTAAATCACTGAAGAAAGCAATTGAAGAGGATATCAGAAAATGGAAAACTCTCCCATGTTCCTGGATTGGTAGGATCAACATAGTAAAAATGGCAATTCTACCAAAGGCGATCTATAGATTCAATGCACTGCCCATCAAAATCCCAACACAATATTTTTTGGACCTTGAAAGAACAATACTCAATTTCATTTGGAATAACAGGAAAACCAGGATTGCCAAAATAATTTTACTCAACAAAAGAACCTCAGGAGTTATCGCCATCCCTGACTTCAAATTATACTATAGAGCTACAGTAATAAAAACAGCCTGGTACAGGCATAAAAACAGACTTGTGGATCAATGGAATAGAATTGAGGATCCAGACATTAACCCAAAAACCTATGAACACCTGATCTTTGACAAAGAGGCCCAAAACATTCAATGGAAAAAAGATAGTATATTTAACAAATGGTGTTGGCATAGCTGGATGGAAGTGTGTAGAAGAATGCAAATAGATCCATGCCTGTCACCCTGCACAAAACTCAAATCCAAGTGGATCAAAGACCTCAACATAAACCCAGCCACTTTGAACTTGATAGAAAAGAAAGTGGGAAATACATTTCTACGAATTGGCACAGGTGACCACTTCCTAAATATAACACCAGTGGCACAGACACCAAGACCAACAGTCAATAAGTTGGATCTCCTGAAGCTAAGAAGCTTCTGTAAAGCCAAGGACACTGTCAATAGGACAAAACAACAGCCTACAGAATGGGAAAAGATTTTCACCAACCCTACAAGTGATAGAGGACTGATCTCTAAGATATATAAAGAGCTCAGGAATCTAAAGCACAATACCTTGAATAACCCAATCAAAAAATGGGGTTCAGATCTAAAAAGGAAATTCTCAGCAGAGGAACTAAGAATGGCTGTAAGGCACCTAAAAAAGTGCTCATTATCTTTAGCCATCAGAGAAATGCAAATCTAAACAATTTTGAGTTACCACCAAACACCTGTTAGATTGGCTAAGATAAAAGACACAGATGACAGCCTATGCTTGAGAGGATGCAGAGCAAGGGGAACACTCCTCCATTGGTGGGAGTGTAAGCTTGTTCAGCCACTTTGGAATGCAATATGGCAGTTTCTCAGAAAATTGAGAATAAATCTCCCCAAAGACCCAGCAATACTACTTCTGGGTGTATTCCCTAATGATGCACAGTCATATTCCAAAGACATTAGCTCAACTAGGTTCATAGCAACATTATTTGTAATAACAAAAACCTGGAAACAACCTAGATGTCCCTCAAATGAAGAATGGATTAACAAACTGTGGTACATCTACACAATGGAGTACTACTCAGCAGTAAGAAAAAACGATATCCTAAAATTTGCAGGCATATGGATGGACTTGGAGAATATTCTCCTGAGCGAGGTATCACAAATGCAGAAAGATAAGCAGGGGATGCACTCATTAGTGGTCTCTAAACAAACAATCAAGAAAAAAGCCAAGCATGCCCAAGCTGCAAACCACAACCACTGAATAGCTTGGGATCAGAAACACCCTGGACTGACTCTTCGGATCCCACTTCACATAAAGGCTTACCTGACTCTCTATTGAGGGAGGGGGGGACAAAACTGGAAGTGCTAGGAGTGGAGACTGAACTAAGCAATATTGGGTCAGTGGGACCATGGGACTGTCTGCTGGCTGCCCAGGGAGAGGATGGGGTGTTGTGGAGAAGAAAAATGACCTGATATGGCGGGAGGGGAAGGGACCTTGAATAATGATATATAGGGACAGAAAGTTTGACTTCTTTGTTAATAATAATAATAATAATAATAATAATAATAATAAATTATACAGAAAAAAGAAAATATTCAAGTCATTTCTGTATTAAAACTAACCTACAGGTATGACGGGGCTTAATTACAAGCTTGATTTATGAATTGAGAGTGGCTTTTTAGACATGCATTGTTTTAACTGACATGCTTTTATTGTGCTTTTTTGTGCTTCTGTCTCTACTATTATAATATATAATACATGTTTATATTTTTAAAATTATAATGTTAAAAGCTCCATTTTCTAAAAATTAAAAAAAAAAAAACCAACTTGTAGATCAATGGAATCAAATTGAAGATCCTGACAATAACCCAAAAACCTATGAAAACCTGCTCTTTGGCAAAGAGGCTGAAAATACTCAATGGAAACGATACAGTATCTTTAACAAATGGAGTTGGCATAGTTGGATGGCAGTGTGTAGAAAAATGCAAATAGATCTAAGCCTATCATCCTGCATACAACTCAAATCCATATGGATCAAATACTTCAAAATAAACCCAACCACACTGAACTTGATAGAAATGAAATTGGGAAATACCCTCCAACCCATTGCCACAGGTGACAACTTCCTAAATATAACACCAGTAGCTTGCCTTCTTTTGAATTTGCTGTTCTGAAATTAATATTTTAATGTGTTTTCTTGTTAATATATTTTGGATCGATTTTTCTTCTATATGGCTATATAGTTGTATTTTCACATAAATAATAGCTTAATTTGAGTTTATCATACAATATTTTATTTTCCTCATCTATGGTGTTTAAAACTTTTGCTTGGAATGGTAGTCTAAATTGTCAATGTGGTCCTAAGGAGTCTGTTAACATCTTTCCATGCCCTTTTGGATTTTAGAGTGTCCCTTGATAAGTGAAATAAAATTAATAGGTTTGTCTTTACATGTTACTTATTTTCTTTCAGTATTCTTTTTCATGATAAACTAGTAATAATGAGATACTAACTGTTTTTGTTGTATTTTAGGCTGATCAATATATCATTTCCTTTGATCACAATAATTATACTTTGTGAAAATATCTACTTAATCTTATTTCTCCTGTGTCACAAATTGATACCCAAAGAAGAATGTTGTTAAGGCAAGGTAGAACAGTCCTTCAAATTTTCCTGCTTCTGAAAACGTCTGTTGGATATTTTAAATCTATAAGCCAACATTTGTTGCCCCAATGTTGGAGATAATCTTTAGGTGACTGTCTAGGCAGTCAGTTATTTTCTCATTTCTTACATTTTTAGAAGTCACTTGCTTGTACTTCCTTCTGACTCAAGCAATATTAATTTTATTCTCAGGTCTTTGACTGGGTTCAAGACTAAATAGTTACCAGTGCACCTCTCCCAAATCTCAGGTGAGCACATATTAAGTTCAAAACATAGACTCTTCAGGCAAGAAAATCAATTGGAATAATCTGTATTTAAATGCATATTACCTATAATTTGGATGTCTAAGATGTATTTCTTACTGGATAATTGTTCTGGTTGTATATAGCTTAAATTTTGTTAAGATTATTAACTTTTCTTTTCTTGAACAATACATGAAAATAGTTCTTATTGTATACAGTTTTTATTATGTTAGTGTTAGAACCTTTCTCTTTTATTTTAGACAAAATGGGGAAGTTTTGTGAGAATTATTGATGCAAGCTTACTAGCCAACAGGAAGTGTCAGCTTGGCCAAATAGGCATGGTCTCTCTGAATAGATATGACTAAACAGTCACCCAGGAATAAGAAGTGCTTTTTCTCTTGTGTAGTACAGAAAGGCAGTGAGCAACAGAAAACTGGATTGCAGTCAGTCTCCATCTTCCTGGGGAATGAAGAGATAGCAACAGTTAGTTCAGCAGAAATGTTGCAGCTTTGCTTTGTATTGTGAGTGTACTGTACTAATCTTGTCATCAATAACTCTGAATTGACCCAAGGCTTCTATCCCAGTTTAAACTCTACTTCCTGTTCTATAAAATATGAAGATCCTCCACCACACAATTATACCATTATGGACACAGTGCCACATCTGTCGTACTTTGCCCATAAATATAAAATGTTGTATATGAAGTAGCTAGTACATAGTTATTTAAATATATTAATGAATGTAAACTACTGTTAGGAGATATGATAAGGCTTAAAAAACTGTAAGACAGAAATAGCTTTACTCTTCTTCCTTCTTCTTCATCTACTTCTTCTCTAAAACAATTAAGTGAGACTAACAAGAAACCTAACAGACTTAGAGGTGTGTACTAGAGCTTCAGGATGAAGAAGTGGTTTAGTATTAGTAGAAGTTTAGTGTTAAGTGTGACTTGAAAAGGAAATAAACATATTAAATTAAATGCCTTTAGATATATCAATCCTCTACTACCCCATTCAACACCCTCTCTGAATCCTTCCCAATGTTCTTTCCTCCATATTTTTTTACTTTTTCTATAATCTTCTGAGTGCAGTTTGCATGTCTGTATGCGCATGTGTATATGGTGCCATTAACTAGAGCATGGGCTACAGCAGTGAGGAGTCAGACTCTCACACAGCAGCCATTGATTTCCAATATTTTCACAACCAGAAGTAAAACCTTAATCTCCTATGTCTCCACTTTGGAATTAAGTCTGGCTTGGTATTTTGCAGTTTTTATGCGAATGATAGCAGCTATGAATACTTAAGAACAATGGGCCTCTTATAATTTGGAAGGCTTTATTTATCTGCAATATTAATCAATTTGGGGCTGAAACATATACACAGTCAGTCTTCTGCAATGCTCCCTGAGCCTTTAGCAGGGGTAGTATGTATAATATACACATCCCATTTAAGGTTAAGTATTCACCAAGCACTTCTTTTTCTTTGCATTTTGACTGTTTTTTTTTTCTATATTCATTTTCCCCCTTAATAACAAGGTTTCTCTGTGTAGACAACCTGACTGTTTTGGAATTCTCTCTGTAGATCAGGCTAGCATCAAACTAATGGAGATCTGCCTAATTCTGCCTCTCAAGAGCTTAGATTGCAGGTATTTATCACCACTGACCAGTTAGTTCTATGTTAACTATTATCTTTTGCAAAGAAATTCCTCAGATGAGCAGCAAGAATTGCAAGAGTATATGAGTCTAAGTAAAGCAGGTTGGTAGTGTCTTTTATCAAAATGATATTAGTAGCTCCTATTTCTTCACCAGCTATGGGTTCTTGAACAGGTTTGCAGCACCAGCAGGGGCTTCCTTCTAATGGAGGAATTGGAACAGAAGCAAAAGAGAATAAGATGAGGGATAAATAACATTAAGGGTGTGTGAAGAAACAATATGAAGAAATCCTATTTCATTAGCATCCTCAACACAGTGCCAAACAAAGAATAACCTCTTTAGTGCTGTTGATCAGGGGAAGCATGAGGTCTATTCAAATAGTTATCTTTTACCCACCAGAAATTAATAATAAGACCCTATAGATGAAGAAACCACACAGTATGATCACAGGGTGTGGAGAAATAAAGACTACAATGTAATTATTATGAATACAAAAATAGAAATGGGAGGCTGGACATAAGGAGAGGAACATAAATAAGAAATAATATAGACAAATAAAGGGGAATGGTTAAGAAAAGGATGGTTGTTGAAAATGGACTAAAAGCAAGATAATGGAAAGGGCCTGATACTTTATCTTGTAAGTATTTCTTAAACTCTTGTTTGCCTTGAAGACAAAAAGACTAAACAAATTACAAATATAAGTCAAAAGAGGATGGAATCAAAAATGATGATGCAGTCCATGATAAACAGTGTTATAAGAATTGGCACATTATGTGTAAAAATGAAACTGGATTTTTTTTCCACAGCTCAAACATAAAACATAAACTCCAGATGGGATAAAATCTCAATGAATAAAAATAACTTTTAAACTTTTAAAATAACAAAGTTTTGACAACACTGGACTATAAAAAAAAACCCTCCCTTTCTGCATTGCTCTACTCCTCTCCTCTCGTTCCTCTTCCTAGTTTAACCTCCTTTGTTTTTGACCCAAAGCCTGGCTAACCCCAAACTAGTCTGGAATTATGATTGTCCTCCCACAGAGTCCTGACATAATAGTTTTTTTAAATACACATACAATTCAAATAAAAAATATTTCATCAACAAGAATGAAAGATAAAATTTTGTGACAAATATAAGAAAACATATATGTATACTGATAAATTTAGCTTGTAATGTAAAAGTCATAAATTTAGGTCATAACAAATCTGAATAATAATATGAAAAAGGTAATTTTAGAGGATGAAGAAACAAAAATAACTATTGAGTAAGGAAAATAATAATAATATATTATTGCTTATATTTTGAAATAACCTCAATTAAAAGTAGAATGTAGTATTATTCATATTCCTAAATGTATATAATATAGAGGTCTGATCATTTCAAAATAGATTGCACAAAAAAATCACTTCTTTCCATTGTGGCTGGAAGTACTGACTAGAAAACTATGTATCAAAAAATATTTAGTGAAGATTTCCCTCCAGTGTGACAAATGCACCCCTCTGAAATTGTTGAGGTAGTATGAGGAGGTACTTGCAAATAGATAAGATATTTAATAAAGTACTAGTAAAATATACATGTCTATCAAAAGAGAAATGAATTAATGCAGTAAGCTAAGCTTTTATGCAACACTAGGAGAAACCTCAAGACACAATATTATATTTGTAGAAATAAGCAGTTGCAGAGCACATATGCAGATATATATGTATATTAAGCTATATATGTATAACACATCACATAAAGATCATACAGGACAGATTACAAAGATATATATATTTACAATAACTATTGTAGGTAGAATGAAAATGAAAAAGAAATTTCAACTTTACTTGTAATTTTATCTTTTTACTTACTTAAGAGATCTATAAGGTCAATTCAAACAAAGCATATTTATTTTATACTTGTATGGATTTACAGAATTAATTTTTATCTCTATAAGAAAAAAATATATTTTTCTAAAACTACAATGCTAGTAGAAATGTAACCAAGAATCCCAAGCAAGTTGGTTATCCTTGATACAATTGTTATAATACAGAATTCTCTCTCTGAGTAGAACTTTCTGCCATTTTATAATCATAAGTACCCCCAGAACTTTAATGAACACTCCTTCTTTTTTTCTCTTTTCTATTTTTAAAGTATATTGGGATACATTATATATGAAAACAACTTTGTCCCACAGAGTCACTTTGAACATATCTTAGATACATAAGCAAATGTATGGAGTTTACTTTATATTTCAACAAATAAACTACAACCTTCTTTATGACTTATAAGTTTTAAGGACAAGGAAAAGTCTATATTGTACCACAGTTTATGCTGGACAACCAACAAGTTTAACAGACTTAGGGAGTATGGTTGACATGGTTCCAGAAATGAATGTGCATGACTTAAAATGACCTCCTGGGAAAGTCTGTACCCTCCATGGATTATGGCTCTTCCTTCTTGTCTCCCCAGACCAAGACCTAAATACACTAGCCCTACCCTGAGTCTACGTGTAATTGAAGCAGAACTGCAAATGGCTGGCTGGGAGAAGTGGCAGAGTGCTTGGGTGAGGATCCAATGACCTTCCACCTTCTCCTAGGGAAGGTCATCACTTCACAGAACTAGCTGCAATAATCTTTCATGAGCCTGCACAACTGGTCAAATGGAGATCATAGACATTCTCCTGAGAGGATAATGCTTATTTTCTTCTTTCAACTTCTCTTGCTAGTAGTAATGAATAACACCTTTTCTTCTAGAGATGGTAAAAAACTCTGAAGTTCAAAATGTCACCCCCTGTGCCCTGGACTCCTCAGCCCCAGACAGTCTTCACAAGAGGGAATTTCTTTCTTTCTCCTGCGATGGTGTTCTTTTGAATCTCTTTAACAGCAGGACAGGTTTATCTTCCAATAGAGATGAAATAATATCAATGCTTATGGGTCACAGAAGATTAACTGATACTCCACTGTACGTACACATGATTAATAGGATCCACAAAATAAAGTGTAGAGCTGGGTTTCTTTTACTGAAATCTAGATCTTTACTTTTATTTCTCAGACAGGGAAAATCTGACCCAAAGGATGAAATGACCCTGCAAATAGAAACCTCATTGTGAGTGCTTGAGTGATGAAACTGGAACACATGAAAACACTGCTCTAGACACCAGTTTACTGACATGTCTGCCTATTTTCCTATTTTATTTATATCATGAAGAAACTATAAAATATGCTTCTGTAGCAGTCCTCATGCTCACACAAATGAAAAGATAACACATTTTTACGCTGATGTAAATACTTCTTAGAATATAACATCTGAACTCAGGTTTCAGAGCCAGAAACATATAAAACAATGCAAAGGTTTTAGAAAACTGGTGCAATAATATTTGTTTTCTCTGTGTTCTAAAGAGGACAACATCAGACATGAGGGCATAGAAAAAGAGCTCACTCAATAATTCTCAAAAAATACTGTATGAAAAATATTTCCACTCAGAAGAAGAAGAAATATAATAATTCATGTAAGTAAGAAGAGCTATTTTGTTACCAAACACTGATTCAAAGTGAAAGTAGCAATTCTGTCTGGAAAGTACTTTAATGTTGTATTTAGTCAATTACAACGAAGCACATGAAACATTAAATTTTGTTTTCCTTGATCAATGTTTGAAGGAAGATACTTAACATATACAGTGCTTCAGTCACAGATGATGACACACCCTATTGCTGATGTGCTAAGGGAAACTCAAACCTCCAAGAAGGTCAGTGTTCCTCAGGAACTTGTATAAGAAGTTGTTCTTGCTCTAGGAATCGGTATCAACAGTCAAAAAATAAAACAAACAAAATATTAGAGAGAAAATGACTATTAAGAAAAACTGACACTTCTGTTTGCCAAGAAATGTGTTTACATAGTTACTGAGCAAAATATAAGCTAATCATAATTCTAACTCTTTTTCAAAAATCACTTCTGTTTATAAACCACATTTATAAAAGTGAAGTTAATTGAGAGTAGGAAAACTTTTTATCAGAGGACAAATTTGGTATATTTATTATGTGTTTTGGTATCCTTTGAAAGTGCTTTCATGAGATAGCTTTTTTGTGTTAGAAAGTCTTGATAGGAGATAGGCTAGCAAGGCTGCTTAATACATTTACTGAAGGACAACTGAGATCAAACTGCATTTTTCTGAGATTTGCAGAACACTATCACGCATTGAACATGCCCATTGAGACCAATGTCTTCTCATATCTCTCTAGTGAATGTCTGCCTCTCTGTGTTCACATCAGGCCACTATTTATCTGTTACCTATATTTTTAAATTATTTTATATTTTCTTTACTTATCCACTAATTGTAATTATAGGTCATGTTCTCTGTTTGGCAAAAGGTTAAACCCACCATGACTGAATGGTCTTTGTTTAAGACATATGTTTAGTGTCAGTATTAGAACAGAATTTTTTTATATTTAACTCTTGGGCTATCAAATTGAATTCATAAACAGTTGTTTAACCTTAAATTATCACAAGTTTAAAAGTGAACTATGAAATATTTCTCATCACAGTATTTTCTATAACTAATATTCACTTTGGAAAGAAATGTTTTATTTGTTGATCATTGATTTTTATTTGTGTATATGCTTTTATGTTTTATTTATTTGGGTATATGTATGTAAGTCTTCTGTAAGAACAGCAAGTACTAATAGCTGCTTAGTCATTTCTCCAGGTCTCTGGAGGTGGAAAAGTTTTTTCTAAGTATATTCTTGATGTTATTCTGTCATGACATTGTTTTGTATTTCTCTGATGCTTAAAAAAGTTAGGTGTCTTTACTTGGTTTTTATTTTTTCTTTCACCTATTATCTTCATATAATGCTCTTAAGGATTTTGTTCATTTGTATTGGACTACATTTTTTTATATTAACACAGATAGCACTCTTTTATATTCTGAGTAAAAAACTAAAGGAAAAATATATTTCTTCAAACCTGAGATTTTTCTACTTTTTAAAATTTTTTCAACATTCCAGCCTGAGACTACTTGCCCTGGACAGACAGGAGAAGCTTCCTGATGAGGAGCCATTGTGGTGAGCAAATATATAGTGGCATGGGAAAGAGAGTGGAAAAAAAATTCATGTTGAGTGAAGAGGTAATTCTGAAAAGGAAAAAGTTCTGAGGAAAGGGCTGTTGTAGGAAGCCTGCTTACTACCTACTGGGTTATTGTGTCCTTCAGGCCTTGGAAGCTGCCAAGGCCCATGCAGCCACAATATTTATTGATGTTCATGATTCTTGTAACCATCGAAGTCCTTGCAGATGTTCAGGGTCTAGATTGCCAAATATGGTCATGTTGGTGCCCAAGGGCCATGCCACTGCAGAGGCCATCCTGATCTGTGCTGCCACCCAGGGCCACAGAAACATCCTGTCCTGAGTTATGTCCAGGGGCCATGTCTGTGTTGATATCCATATCACCTGTTGTATGTAAAGGCCATGTAACTTCCCCTGGGTCTGGACCACAACCTGGGCAGCTGTTGGAGTTCAACGGGCACCCTGCAGCTGGGGTTATGCTAATCTGAGTGGCTTACATTACATTCTTCCTGCCTCATTTTTTTTTTTTGCTTTTTTTTTCTATTTCTCCTTCTTCTCTTTTTTCTTTGATAATAGTAGAGATTAAAAACATGGCCTTGAAAATGCTAAGCCAGCACTTTACCATTAATCACTATACCCAATTTTTCTTTTGCACTTTTTTAAATTCTGAGATACAGTCTGACTAAGTTATGTAAACAGACCATGATTTTGTGATTCTCCTGTCTCAGCCTCTATGAATATAGTTAAGCTAAAACTTTTGGGAAGTGAATGTACATCTTTAGGGTATATACCTAAGAGTGTTATAGCTGGATTCTTAGGGAGGGTGATTCCCACTTTTCTGAGAAACTTCCATACTGCATTTCAAAGTGGCTAAACAAGTTCACACTCCCACCACCAATGGTGGAGTGTTCTCCTTGCTCCACATCCTCTCCAGCATAGGTTGTCATCTGTGTTTTTAATCTTCTGACAGGTGTAAGGTAGTATCTCAATGTTGTTTTGATTTGCATTTCTCTCATGGCTAAGAATGTTGAGCACTTTTTCATGTGCCTTTCAGCCATTTTAGATTCTTCTGCTGAGAAGTTCCTTTTTAGTTCTGAACTTCATTTTTTAATTGGGATTTTAAGGGTTTGGGGCTCTAGTTTTTTTTTTTTTTTTTTTTTTTTTTTTTTTTTTTTTTTTTT
>PVIH01022628.1:0-26683 GCA_004025045.1 Sigmodon hispidus | reverse complement strand
AAAAAGAAACCCTTAAGCTTTATCCTTAACCTCTTACATTTGGATCAAATAGCACCAGGAACTGGCAAGATGGAAGCCTTAGTCACATTTCAAAATAATTCCATCTGCCAGAGACTACCAGTTTTATTATTCACAGGACAGAACAGCCCTTCATGAAATTGAATGAAAAAGGATTGGCTTTACACCAGATCCTGAGGCAGTAATATGAACCTGGATTTTATTTTCAAACTCCTTGCTTACATAACACAGTCTACATGAGTTTGTTAATTTATAATACTTGACCACTCTTTTTACCCTATTTGATGTATGAGTAACTTTTGTTTTCAGAGTACTAATTGCATGAGAGTAAGCTGCAGTGTGTTACAAGAAAGGTTGCAAAGACCTACAGAATTTGTACTTACTGCATTCTCAGTAGATACAGTTCTAAACATAATTCCCATGGAGATACAGAGAAAAAATAATGCATATCCTGAATTTCCAGAGCTTATACTATGTGCAACAAGACAAGACAAAAGATTCCAATTTGACAAACAGGAGTAGTCCACACACTACGGACTTAAAAATCTTAACATGCTTGCCTTGGAGTGGATATAAAACGCAGTTTACTGGTGAAGAAATAAGAAGAGTAACCAGTTGGTGATAATTATGCATTATTTTACTTGTTTGCCTATTTTTAAATAACATCTTGTTCTACTCCTTAAAACTCCCATTTTTGATTATAAGTTATGTGTTCATCCCAATATTGATGTGATAGGTGTCAGAATCCTCATTTTGTCTTTTATTTTGAACATGAACTTAAACTACAAATTTTACCAGCTGCCTCTTGAAATTCTTTTGTTATTATTGTCATTTTCAGATCTTCAATTATATTTATTAAAGCATGCTTATCTCTCTGCACCATATGTTATCTGCTCTGTAATCCTTACCTGGTCCCTCCCTCCATTATTACAGTGACCACCACAAATTTTAACTGTGGACATTAGAAATTCAGTATTTGCATTGTTGATTCATCTATCAGCCCAATTTCTTTCTTTATTTTTTTTCTTTCTTTTACTTTTTATTCTATGGTAACTTTATACAAGTAGTGGGACATTTCTCTCCTGCTGACCAGTTCCTGAATACCTAGCAGCTGTTCTTCAAATTATTGACTCAGAGTTTAAATATTGTAGTAAATGCTAAGCCAGTAGCTCAAGCATATTACTAACTAGCTCTTACACTTAGCCCATAATCTTTTTTATGCCAAGTATTTTTATTATTTTATTAATTTTTTTATTATGAATAAATTCACATTTTTTATCCATATATATCCTTGTTCAGGCTCCTTTTCCCCTCCAAACCCTTCCAGTCACTCTTTCTTTTCCACATCTCTTTATCTCCTCTGCAGCAAGGGCAAGAAATCCCAAGGTCCCAATATGGCTTAGTTCAGCATCCACTCCTGGCAGATCCACTTTACTCACCCCAACATTAAGACAGAATCAAGTGTTCCTCTGAGGGGAAGTGGCATCCAAGGTGCCAGTCCAAGGTCTTTCAGATCCCAAGCTGTTCAGTGGTTGTGGTTTGCAGTTTGGACATGCCTTGCTTTTAACTTTTTTGCTTAGAGTCCACTAATAAGTGAGTACATGCCCTGCTTATCTATTTGGGTTAGTGATACCTCACTCAGGAGGATATCCTCCAAATCCATCCATTTGCCTGAAAATTTTAGGATATCATTTTTTCTTACTGCTGAGTATTGTGTAGAAGTACCATAGTTTGTTAATCCATTCTTTAGTTGAGAAGCATCTAGGCTGTTTCCGGGTAATTGCTATTATGAATAATGCTGCTATGAACATAGTTGAGCTAATGCCTTTGGAGTGTGAATGAGCATCTTTAGGGTTTACGCCCGGAAGTGGTATTGCTGGGTCCTTAGGGAGATTGTTACCCAGTTTTCTGAGAAACTGCCATACTCATTACAGAGTGGCTGAACAAGCTTACACTCCCACCAACAATGGAGGAGTGTTCCCCTTGCTCTGCAACCTCTCCAGCATCGACTGTCATCTGTGTATTTAATCTTTGCCATTCTGACAGGTTTAAGTTGGTATCTCAAAGTTGTTTTAATTTGCAATTCTCTGATGGCCAAAGATGTTGAGCACGTTTTCAAGGGCCTTTCAGCAGTTCATAATTCTTCTGCTGACAATTCTCTTTTTAGTACTAAACCCCATTTTTGATTGGTTTATTCAAGGTTTTGGGCTCTAGTTCCTTGACTTCTCTATATATTTTAGAGATCAGTCCTCTATCACTTGTAGGGTTGGTGAAAATTTTTTCCCATTCTGTAGGCTAGAATTTTGTTTTATTGACTGTGTCCTTTGCCTTACAGAAGCTTCTCAGTTTCAGGAGGTCCCACTTATTGATTGTTGTTCTTAGTCTCTGTGCTACTTGTGTTATATTTAGGAAGTGGTCACCTGTGCCAATGCTTTGGAAGGTATTTCCCACTTTCTTTTCTATCAATTTCAGAGTGGATGGGTTTATGTTGAGTCCTTTGATCCACTTGGATTTGAGTTTTGTGCAGGATGACAGGCTTGGATCTATTTGCATTTTTCAACACACTACCAACCAGCTATGGCATCACCATTTGTTAAATATACTATTATTTTTCCGTTGAATATTTTGAGCCTGTTTTTTCAAAGATCAGGTGTGCATAGGTTTTTGGGTTAATACTTGGATCCTCAATTCTATTCCATTGATCCACAAGCCTGTTTTTATGCCAGTACTAGGCTGTTTTTATTACTGTAGCTCTATAGTATAACTTGAAGTTGCAGATGGTGATGCCTTCTGAGGTTCTTTTGTTGAGCAAAATTGTTTTGGCAATCCTGGCTTTCCTGTTATTACAAATGAAGTTGAGTATTGTTCTTGGAAGGTCTTTAAATATTGTGTTGGGATTTTGATGGGAAGTGCATTGAATCTGTAGATTGCCTTTGGTAGAATTGCCATTTTTACTATGTTGATCCTACCTATCCAGAAACATGGCAGATCTTTCCAATTTCTGATATCATCTTCAATTTCTTTTTTCAGTGTTTTAAAAGTTTTGTCACACTGTTTATTTACTTCTTGGTTATAGTTACTCCAAGGTATTTAATGCTATTTGCAGATATTATAAAGGGTGATGTTTCCCTTATTTCTTTTTCAGCCCTTTTATCTTTAGTGTATAGGACAGCTACTGAATTTTTTAAGTTAATCTTGTATCCCACTATGTTGCTGAAGGTGTTTATCAGCTGTACAAGTTTCCTGGTCATATTTTGTGGGTTACTTATGTATACAACCATATCAACTGCAAATATAGATAGTTTCACTTCTTCTTTTTCAATTTGTATCCCCTTAATCTCCTTTCATTCTCTTATTGCTTTAGCTAAAACTTCAAGGACTATATTGAATAGATAATGGGAGAGAGGATATTGTTTTCTAGTTCCTGATTTTAGTGGGATTTCTTTGAGTTTTTCTCCATTAAGTTTGATGTTGGCTGTCAACTTCTTGTAAATAGCCTTTATAATATTTGCATATTTCCCTGTTTTCCTGATCTCTCAAGGGCTTTTATCATAAAAGATTGTTTGATGTTTTCAAAGGCTTTTTCAGCATCTAAGGATATGATCATGTGTTTTTCTTTTCCTTCAGTTTGTTTATATGATGGATGACATCTACGGTTTTTTGCATGTTGAACCATCCCTGCATTTCTGGGATGAAGCCTACTTAATCATGGTGGATGACATTTTTTATATATTTTTGTATATGGTGCCAAAATTTTTATGAGAATTTTAGCATAAAATTTCTTGATTCTGAACTAAAAGTTGCATCCCTTGGTACACTCTATCTTATGTCTATCTATTAAGTGAATATAAACTGATTACTAAGAATATTTTTTAGTTCTAAAAAATCCAGCATACTCACAGCCTAAAACATCCTTTTATTACTAAAGCAAAATTGTGGTATAATTTCTGACTAAAAACTTGCTTTAAGCTCCTGGAAATGTATTATTTATTGACTCCAATGATTTTTGCCAAGTAAACAACATACACCTGGCCTCTCCTTTTTCTTTTCTTTTTTTTTACCTAAATTAGAAGTGAAAATATATTTTTCTATTATTGTTATTGTTTTATATATATTTTGACAACATGGGAACAAGGTAATATATTTGTACCATATGGTTTCCCAGAAAAACTGGATCATAACCGTTACTAAAAAAGAAAATGTGAAAAAACATGAAGTAATTATCACAGAGGATATTTCTGGCTCTTTGACAAATTTTCTCCTTTCAATTGTTGGAGTTACAAATAGCACATTTGAAAGGACTCTCCGGTGTAGCACTGTCCTAATGACTAAACTTCTCAAGTTAACAAACTTCATAAAATATTTTTAAACTTTGTGTATCTGTGCTATTTACTATTAATTTCATTGATTTGTAAGGTTCACACTTCTAGAAGTGTTTATTGGTTTTTTCTCCCCTCAATATGTGGCAGATCTTAGCCTTGAGATTCTCTATAGCAGTGCACACTGCATATGAGATGCTATAATTTATTGATGGACTAGCATGTTCCATTCCTTTTTGAAAAAGATAACTTAGAATTATATGAATACTTATATAGACACATTAAAAGAATTATTTCAGAGAGAATGTCATATTCATCAAGCAGTCTTTTTCAAAGTATGAACATGTTCATACAATGAAATTGTTTGTGTTTAAACATTTAACTATTTTAAATTATTCTGTAATGTAAGTAGGCCTTGGTGAAGGACAACTTATTTTTTACTCACAATGAAATTGCTTTTTCAGGCCAGGTTGTTCATGGCTTGACAACCTCTAACCAGTTTCACTTCATTACTCCTTGATAGAAAGGCTTCTGGCAATGTCACCTGCCTTACTTTTAGAACAATTGCCCTTTTGAGAATATACACAAAATCTGGACAAAAGAAGAAATAACAGATCTATACTGATATTTTTGTAGCACAATTATATATATATATATATATATATATATATATATCATAATAGTATTAGAATAGCATTATGTCATATTTAGCCTGGTAATATAATGACTATAAATAGGAATTAATCAACTCAGAAGCTGAAGGGGCTAAATGCCAGAGTAAAAATGAAGTTGAATAAATAAACCTTCGTTACGATACTGGAATAAAACACATAAGATAGTGAGTACTTTTATTGAGCAATGTGAAGATGTCATAAATAGATAACTGTTGTAAACAAATAACATGTAGAGACTTAATTATTTTACAATTTTATATGTAATTCTTCTTAAGTAAGCCATAATCAAAGCAAACTATGTACAAAGAAATCATTTCTTAAACTAAAATTTCACTAACACCTGTACGTAGGATATTTATATACTAAATTTTCTGATGGCTACAGAAGAATGACTAGTAAAGAATGATTCAGAAGCTTCTGTTACACCAAGGACACTGTCAATAGGACAAAACGACAACCCTACAGAATGGGAAAAGATTTTCACCTACCTTACAAGTGATAGAGGACTGATCTCTAAAATATAAAATGAACTTAAGGAACTAGAGCCCAAAACCCTAAATAACCCAATCAAAAAATGGGGTTCAGAACTAAAAAGGGAATTCTCAGCAGAAGAACTATGAATGACTGAAAGGCACTTGAAGAAGTGCTCATATTCTTTAGCCATCAGAGAAATGCAAATCAAAACAACTTTGAAATGTCACCTGACACCTGTCAGATTGGCTAAGATAAAAGTCACAGAGGACAGCCTATACTGGAGAGGTTGTGGAGCAAGGGGAACACTCCTTTATTGTTGGTGGGAGTGTAAGCTTGTTTAGCCACGCTGCAATGAAGTATGTCAGTTTCTCAGAAAACTGAGAATCAATCTCCCCAAGGACCCAGCGATACCACTTCTGGATGTATACCCTGAAGAAGCACATTCACATTCCAAAGGCATTAGCTCAACTATGTTCATAGCAGCGTTATTCGTAATAGCAAGAACCTGAAAGCAACCTAGATGCCCCTCAACTGAGGAATGGATTAACAAACTGTGATACATCTACACAATGCAGTACTACTCAGCAGTAAGAAAAAATTTGCAGACAAATGGATGGATTTGGGGAATATCCTCCTGAGCGAGGTATCTCAAACCCAAAAAGATAAGCAGGGGATGTATTCACTCATTATTGAACTCTAAATAAAAAAAAAAAAAAGCAAAGCATGTCCAAGCCGCAAACCATAACCCCTGAACAGCTTTGGATCTGAAACACCTGGGAGTGGCACCTTGGATCCCATTCCCTCTAGAAGAACACCTGACTGTGTCTTAATTTTGGTGTCAGAAAACTGGATTTGCCAGGAGTGGATGCTGAACTGAGCAATATTGGGAACTTGGGAACTCCTGCCCATGCTGGGGAAGAGATAGGGAGCTGTGAAGAAGAAAGAGTGACTGGAGGGGATGGGAGGGGCAAGAGACCTTGACTAAGTATATACACAGATAGAAAATGTGACTTTATTCATAATAAAAAAAAAGAAAGAGGAAAAAAATGTGAAAACTGAGATTTAAAATTGATTGTATGCAAATCTTGTTTAAAAGTTAGATAATTGAAAACAAAAACTCAAAAACTTAGCTTTGAAAATAGATTACATGCAAAGGAATGATGAAGCAGTCCATTGAAGATTACTCTATAAACTTCTCTTTTGGAAACACTGAGAAACTACAAAGGATGGAAATAAGTAAAGAGAATCAAGCATGTAATTTATCTGCTTTTAAAAATGTACATGAGTGGGCTATGTTTGTTATATGAGTCCATGCTTGCATTAGAGGAACTGTGAGTTAGCAAACAGGATTTCATCTTATAAAAATAATAAGATTGCTGTTGACATAAAACTAAATGATGTGATAATTTTATTTCAAAGAAATTCCATATATCTGGACTCTTATCTCAAGCAGTTTTATTTGTCCCATATGAATGTCAAATAGAACCTCAATTACTTTGATTTTCAGTCTCAAAATTATGTCCTTGCAGGAGAATTGCTTGTCTTTGAACCCATATCAATTATTCTGATGCAACCATAAAAATAAAAAGTAATAAAACAAAAATTTTAGAAATTATGAATATACTTCATAATTGGGCAGAATGTTACAGAAGGGAATTCTCAGCAGAAGAACTACGAATGGCTGAAAAGCACCTGAAAAAGTACTCATCATCTTTAGCCATTAGAGAAATGCAAATCAAAACAACTTTGAGATACCACCTATCACCTGTTAGATTGGCTAAGATAAAAGGCACAGATGACAGCCTATGTTGGAGAGGATGTGGAGCAAGGGGAACACTCCTCTATTGTTGGTGAGAGTGTCAGCTTGTTCAGCCACTTTGGAACACAGTATGGCGGTTTCTCAGAAAACTGAGAATCAATTTCCCCAAGGACCCAGAAATACCACTTCTGGGTGTATACCCTAAAGAGGCACATTCACACTCCAAAGGTATTAGCTCAACTATGTCCATAGCAGCATTATTTGTAATAGCAAGAACCTGGAAACAACCTAGATGTCCCTCAACTGAAGAATGGATTAACAAACTGTGGTACATCTACAGAATGGAATACTACTCAGCAGTAAGAAAAAATGATATCCTAGAATTCACAGGCAAATGGATGGATTTGGAGAATATCCTCCTGAGCGAGGTCTCACGAACTCAGAAAGATAAGCAGGGGATGTACTCACTCATTCGTGGTCTCTAAACAAACAAACAAGAAAAAAGTCAAGCATGCCCAGGCTGCATACCATGACCACTGAACAGCTTGGGATCAGAAACACCTTGGACTGACCCTTCGGATCCCACTCCAACTATAGGAACACCAGACTCACTCTTGAGGGAAGGGGGACAAAACTGGATTTGCCAGGAGTGGAGACTGATCTAAGCATTATTGGGTCAGTGGGACCATAGGACTGTCTGCTCCCTGCCCAGGGAGGGTATGGGGAGTTGTGGAGAAGAAAAAATGACTTGATGTGGCGGGAGGGGGAAGGGACCTTGAATAAGGATATACAGGGATGAAAAAGAAAAAATTCAGAGGGAAACCTGAACACAAAGTAAATATATGTGTAGTAATCTTATTTGCATTATCACCCTTGATAAGTCATACTTATGATTTTTATATTCTTCATAGTTATTGTTAACTTAGCATTATTTTAAATTCATTTTACTGTTTTTCTTGATAAATACAAAATAAAGAAGGAAAAAAAAGAAACATAAAAAGCATAAAGCTATGTATTATAAAACAATTATGAATTCCCCAATATAAGTAAAATAAAAGATCACCTATGAATATCATAGCAATAATTGAATGTAAAGTTCAATGGAGAAATACTGGCTCTGGCAGCACAAAAAGAACATAATACCACCAAAAAGCAACAATATAAATATTAATAGCTTGTATTAGTTTCACTTTTTTGCTATGATAAAGTACCCTGAAAACAGCTGTGTCAAGAGATCAAGGGCTCATATTGGTGTACAGATGTAAAGTGGATTATATCTGTCTGTGTGAAAGAGTATGAGGCTGAACAGCTACAATGTATCAACAGTTATGAAGAGAAAAGGGAAAAGACAGTGGGGCAAGGATTATAAAATCCAAGGCCACCACAGGAACATACTTCCTCCAGCATGGCCCTACTTGTTAAAGGTTTCATAACCATCCCAAACCATATTATGACCTAGAGACCAAGGGTTCAAACAAATGAGCCTCAGAAAATGATTTCTCATAGAAACCACAGCCCTTATTTAGAGAAAAAAAGGTATTGGTCTGGTCAGAGTTTGCAAAATAAAATAAAAAATTTTAGCCTATAGATATACACAAGCAAAAGTAATTTCTATCTTATGAATGGGGAGTTATAAATCTACTTCTGACTTAGGTGGAATAATAGATATCACAAAAATGTAGAGAAGGCTAAAATTATAGGTATAATAGTGAAATAGATTCTGATAATTGACAAAGAAAGCTGCTAGGACCTTGAAAAGGATGCAACTCAGACAAAGAGAAAAATAAAAATAATAAATAATAAAAATAAACTGTCAATAAAATCAATGTGATTGGACTTTATTTATTTATTTATGAATAAAGTCATATTTTTATGAATGTATCTCTTTGTTCAAACTCTCTTCCCCCTCTTACCCCCCCCCACTCACTCACTCTCCTCCCCAGCAACACAGGAGGTTGCAATGTCTTAAGTTCTCAAGGTGGCTTGGACTTTACTTAATATTCTTGAAATAAGAAACACAACTCCACAAACAACAAAGGTTCTGTACATGTCTAATAAATATTGAGTCAAAAAAATGAACAAGGGTGGTCTTAAACCCAAGAGAAAAGTTCAACAATAGAAATAGATGTTAATTATATCAACTTGTTGATGTTATAAAACAGAAACATAAACAATTATGAATTTTTCTATCATATAGAAGTATGGAGATTTTTTACAGATGAATACACAAGTAAAATAAAGACATTAGAGTCCTAGGAATAAAAAATAAAATAGCTGCAATTGACAACTAGACATGTTTACTAATGTATTAGATAGTATGGAGTAGAAAAATACTGGTCTAGCAGAAAGATTGGATAAAAGGGTCCAAAATTAAGTATAAAGAGGAAAATTATTGACTTTTGCATCTATTCTTATATTGTCTGTAGTTTGGGTGAATATTAATTTTAAATATTCTATATAAGACTGGCTTCTTAGAGTGAGTTTGAGAGTGATCCTTCACTTCTTTTTTGTCTATAATTTATTATTACCTTTTAAATATTAAAATATAATTTGTCACTTTCTCCTCTTCTTTTCTTTTGTTCCATTTAAATTACCCTGCCTTAAACTCCCCCCATGCCCCTCACTCTCAAGTTTACAGTCCATTTTCTTTTTTATTGTTACATATGGTTTGTGTGTGTGTGTGTGTGTGTGTGTGTGTGTGTGTGTGTTCACAAACATATACAAACATAACCTGCTGGATCTGTTTTTGATTTCTGTGTATATATGGTTTTAGGATTGACTTCTCTTCACTGGATTGTCAAAAAAAAAAAAGATTTCATTACTGGGGATGTGTTTGTTCTGATCTTTTTGTTCTTTGTAGGCATTTTGAGATAAGAAAGTTTCATAGCAGACTTTCTGATAATTTTGATCCTTACATTTTTTTTGTCTTTTTTAAAGGGTTCAAGAAGAACTAATTGTAACTCTTCTTTGAATGTGTGGGGGAATTCTGCTGGGAATCCATCTGGCCCTGAATTTTTTTAAGATAGAAGGATTTTAATTACCATCTCAAACCCCTGCTTTGATATTGTTCTGTTTAGGAGGTCTTAGTTTAATTTTAGTAGCTTGAGTGTATTAAATTAATCCATTTCTTTTATATTTTTGCAAATAATGGAAAAAAGGCTTTTTAAGTAACCCCTTATAACAGAAATATTCTCTATTTCTTTGGTTCTTGTTGTAAAGCTTTTCTGTCCAAATCTATTAATTTGTGCCCTTGCTATCATGTTTACCTTCTCACAAAAATAGGTTTTTAGATTTTTGATTCTGTGTATTATTTTTGTTTCTATTTCATTAATTTCCTGTTTGAATTTTTTATTATTTATTGCAATCTACTAGGTTTGGGTTTGGATTTCTCATTTTTTTCTTTCAACATTTGGAGTTGCTTCATAAAATCACTTATGTACTTTTTTGTTTTTAAATAGGTACTAGGACAATAAACTTCCCTCTTAAACTGTATTTAATGTGTCATGGAGATTTCTTGTATTTTTCTTCATATGAAGTTCCAGGAATATTCAGTTACTTACTTGATTTCTTCTATGACTCGGTTAATCTTCATGAGTTTAAACACTTTATGAGCTCTGTTTGCTGGTAAATTTCTAATTATGTAATGTTGAAAAATCTGGAATTATAATTTTTTGCAATTTTCAAGCATCCTTACTGATATTTTACTCACTCCTTCTTCTGTATTCATCTTTCCCCCCTTCCCTATAGAGTCCCCAGTCTCCCATTTCTTCAACAGATCACTTGTATCCTCCCTCTCGCTCCCTTAGGGGTCTTCTTTTTCTGTTTCCATGATCAGATTACTTATACCCTGTAATTTCACCGTCTATTTTTCCTCAACTACCCTATCCTTACAAAGGTCACATTTTAATTTTCTTATTTCTGTAGCTACTATAGGCTGAATATTCACATCTGATTATTTGGAGCTAAATACCTCAATATGAAAGAACATATTTCATGTGTCTTTATGAGTCTGATTATCTCACTCAATATGATCAATTTACCTGTGAAGTTCATGATTTCATTGTACTTTAATGCTGGCTATTATACCATAGTACATATTTACAATATTTTCATTATCCATTTGTCAGATATAGAACATTTTGGTTGTTTCCATTTCCCAGCTATTGTGAATTGAGCAGCAATGAACTTGACTGAGAAAGTATTGGTGGAGTGGGATACTGAATCGTTTGTGTATATGCCATACAGGGGGACAAGTAATATATTTATTTGTACTTTTTTGAGAATTGTCCACATTGATCGACATTGTAGATGCACAAGTTTGCAATCCCACCAACAGTGAATGAGGATCCCCTTCCACAGTATTTCTTATAGCACTTCTGTTCTTCTGTTGATCTTTGCAAGTCAGACTGGGATAAAATAAAAATTTAAAGTTGTTTTGATGTTTATCTCTCTAAACATGAGGTATGATTAATATTTATTGAGATATCTTTGCCCTTTATTTTTACTTTCTTTTTCTTTCTCTTTTGAGAACTTACATTTCAATTTTCACACCTAATGTTTGAATGAGTAAAATTTTCACTCTATTTTTTAAGTTCTGTGTGTATTGTAGATATTAATCCCTTGACAGATGTTTAGTAAACAAAAATCTTCTCCCATTATGTGGGCTCCCTTTCTATCTGGTTGATTGGTAATTTTACTGTGCATAAGCTTTTCAGTTTCATGATGTCTAACTTCTCAATCATTGGTTTAAATTCTTGGACAAACAATCTTATTCAGAAAATCCATTCTTAAACATATATCATGTAGGGTACTACTTACTTGGAATATTTTCTTCTCTCTTTTACTTTAGGGTTGTGCCTATCTTTAAAGTCTAGATAAGTATCTTGCAAATAGCAGGTAAATGATTATTTTTATTAATTCATTCAGCTATTCTGTCTTTTGATTTGAGTGTCGTGACCATTAATGCTTAGAGTGATTATTGGAAAGTGTACATACATAGCTTGCAGCAATTTTGTTGCTTTTTACTATTTTGTCTTAATAGATGTGGTTAGTTTTTCTTTATATTATATAATTATCTATTATCATTCTAGAGTTTTTAAATATGCCTACTTATCTGTTATACTTTATGTGCAACTGTACTATTGAAAAAGGAGAAACAATGTATTAGAAAAGTATTTGTCAATCATTTTATAAACATATTAGAAAAAACACACATAAACTTCCATGTGTTTGATATTCAAATTTCTGAAAAGTGAAGAAATTAGTGGCATCATCTGAAGGAATTTTTAAAGTCTTATCACTTTTCAAATAATAACAATAAGCATGACAACTGGCTTCTTTCACAGATATGTTGGAAGAGAACAACAGTTTTTTAAAGAAATGAAAGGAATTGATTATGAAATCACAGTCCAATATAAAGTTAAAAAATATGCAGCATTCTAGCAGGTAAAGGAAAGCGCTCTCTGATAAACTAAACTGAAAAAATATAAGAAACTTCATACTAAAATTATGTTAAAAATAAAATGTTTTTGATGAAAATTATGTGAAGTAGAATTACAGAAATGCAAAAAATAAAGAACTCCTAAGAAACTAATTTATGCATATATTGGCAATTAAAATTATATTAATGATTAAATACATGGTTTAGTATATAAATGAAATCAAAATCCTTGAAAACAAGATGAAAGTATTTAAAGAGGAAAGATGAATTATTAAAGTAAAGATGAGGAAAATGTATTAACAGGCCATTTCATTAGGTAAGAATTAGTCAATTTACTTATTCACATATTTAACATTATTAAGAAAAGTATTCATGTTATAATGTTTAGTGTAGGCATTAAATACAACAAAATGACTTCCTGTGATTATTATAAAAACAATGGAATAAAATCAGTTAATACAAAACAATTTAAGGAAGGAGACTAAGGAGAATGTAGACAAGATAGGTATATTGAATCGCAATGAGTAAAAATTTTAGTTACAGAAAACTACTCTCCTGTTAGGGTTAGGGCTAGGGTTAGGGTTAGGGTTAGTATTTTTATGTGTAGCAAACTTATTTGCATTATCACCCTTGATAAGTCATGTTTATGATTTTTATCTTCTTTATAAATATTGTTAACTTTTCAGCATTTTAAATTCATTTTACTTTTTTGATAAATACAAAATAAATAAAGAAGAAAAAAAGAAAAAAAATTTAAAAAAAGAAAGAAAACTACTCTCAGATATAAAATAAACATAAAATTCAAATACTGATTACTAGATAAACTAGTCATAAAGAAATATAAAGCTTAAAAGGTCAAATATATATCATTTGTACTACTATCTCAGAGCAAGTTAAAGTTTTTATTATCAGAAACAATGAAGTAAGAACATTTAAATAAGGAGATTGATAATGTGACAAACCTCATCATGGCATAATTACAAGTCAATATGAAAAAAACTATTCTAATTATATATGTCCTCAACTATATAGCTTGTATATTTATGCTATTCAATTTTAGAAAAGAAGAGTTGAGACTTCTTTTTTATAATGTGTTTAATTTTGTTTTATGTGAATTGGTGTGAAAGGGGTGAGATTCACTGAAACTGAAGTTACAAACAGTTGTGTGCTGCTATGTGAATGGTGGCAATTGAACACAGGTCCTCTGGAAGAGGAGTCAGTGCTCTTAATCTCTGAGTCATCTCCCCAGTCCCTGAGTGGAGACTTCTTAATGAAACACTTTTAGCTTTAGCTACTACTGTGTGCTGCTATAAGAATGGAGATTATTTTTGTGAACTATCTGCAAGAAGAAAGTTTACACTATTTTCCAAGCATAGTGATACCTCTAATATCAGTAGTCAAGAGGCAAAGGGAGGTGGATTTCCATGAATATGAGTCCAACTTGATGTAAATACGACTTTCCTGAACAGCTAGGACTCCATATGGAGACCTTATCTCAAGAACAACAACAAAAAACATAAACATTTCAAGGCTAAGGAAAAGGTTTTGTGAATAAAGACACTTGCCACCAATCCTGAAGACCTGAGCCTGATCTTTGGAATGCACATGGTTGACATGAACAATCAACTCTAAATTGTGTGCTACAATATATGGCAGGTTTTATAAAGGTAATGTAAAAACTAATTTTAAAAAGTTCCTCAGTGTTATGTCAATCCAAAGGATAAAGAAGAATATACCTAGAGCAGTTATACATATACTTACAAAGGGCATCAAATAAGGACTGTTCCTTGAGGTTGTAAATTCCCCAGCCCTTCTAGTTTGCCATGTGTATGTGAACAGCATGACCTTTCATCATTCGGTAAATGCTATCAAATACAGGATTGTTTCAAATTGTCAGGAAGGCAAAACACATGATATTATCCTCTGGATATATGTGAGACCTTGATGGCATCTGCTACAACAGTTAAGAAAAATAACCTAATTGACATTTATAGACATTGAACTGAATTCTGTATCATACACATTTTTTCCTAGTGCAAAAAGAACATTTACCAAAGCAGACCATATGCTAGGCAATAAAGCAAGTCCCAACAAAATTTTAAATAACCAAACATATAATGAACATGTTGACTGGACAAAGTGAAATTCAACTATAATTTAGTAAGACAATAACATGGAAAGCCCAAAATTTTTATATTATAATCAAAAATTTCCAATTCTCTAATTCTTAGAAAAGCAGATTATGTTTTTTTCCTGAGGTAGAAAAAAGTATCATAAAGCACAGAAGTCTGTCAGGGAATGATGACAGTGATAAAGCAAGCTTCATACAGAGAAAATAGACTGGACAGACTGGGAGGGGTGAGAGGGGAAAGGGAGTTTGAACAAGGGAATACATGGATAAAAAATGAGACTTTATTCATAAGAAAACATAAGAAGTCAAGGAATAGCTCCTGGAGGATGAACATTCACATGGACTATAAAAATTAAGATTTGACTGATGAAATGGAAGGAAAAAAAGGGCATTGCACACAGAAAGCATCCATGTAGCTAAACATAGAACTGGAAAAAAAAATATTTGTGACAGTAATGTTAGCCTTAATGAAATTATTCAATGCTTGATAGATGTGAAGACTTAAGCTTAGGAACTAACAAAGGGCATGTTAATTGTACAGATGGCAAAGATTTTAGCTGGGACCCAACACAAAAGACATGTAAATAATTGTGTCTGTCATATGACTCTTTCTCAAGGGAGCTATAAGTATATTGTTATTTTTAAGTGTAAGTTTACTGATATTGATATTAAAAACTACTGAATGAATATATTCTTTAATAGTACATATAAAACTTGTCCACCACCAATTATAGGAAATATATTATTCTACTAATATATACTGTTACAGAGCATTCTTATCTAGCCCAATGTTATTTATTAACAGCTTGTTATACTAGACCTAACTCATTCTTCCTATCCTTATAATTCTAGGAGGCACCAGAATGGATTGTAGAATATTCTGAACATTTGTCATACATAAATAGGGCTAAGAATTATTTAAAAAAAATGTCATAACTCAAGTCTTATAATGTAGATCAATAATTTATAAAATAAATTTCAAAATTCTCTTTCAAGTAATTTCAGATTATCTCTCTTTAATGATTCATAGACCTCATTGGAGTGTTACAGGTAGAGTCTTGCAATCAATCATCTTTAGAAGCATCTCTTTTTCCTGAGTAAGTCTTCAGCAACACATATATAAAAGAATGCAGACCTGTGATACTAAAACATTTATAGCTTTAGAAAAGGAGAACTTTTGTTGCTTGGTATTAAGAGTGTACATTGGTTTGTGTTTCTCACAATATTCCCAAAGTTTATGGAGTTTGGATCCCAATTCAGAATAGATATATTCTCTAACAATACTCATTTCCCATGAGTGCCCTCTACTTTAGTAACTTAATACCCTACTCCAAAGTTGCATACAAGATTTCTTGTTGACAAAAATTATTGTGATAGTCATTATTAGCCATATTATACAATAAATATTAGCCACAATTTATACAGTAGGAAATACCTTTCAGAAACAAATTCTAGACTCCTCTGTTTTGTGATAATGTTTTTCATTTTCACTTTGTTCTAAACATGTTTTTCTAGCAACAGTTTCATTCACAAATTACAGTTATTGAAGATTGGTATATTATTTAAGGTTGAGGTAGTATATCCGTTTATATCAGTGATTCTCACCCTTTAATATGTATGATAATTACTTAGAGGTGCTCTTAACATGCAGAAAAGAGTAAAAATTTCTCTTAACTCAGATTCAATAATACTGTATTTAGCAATTGCATTTCTGATATTTATTACTAGCATATATTTAGTACTATTCAATAGTACTGTATTTAGTAATAGCATTCTGACAAAAATATTTACTCCTTTTATTGATAAAGAAAGAATATAGTCAAATGTGTTTTAAATGATCATATATATATGTGTGTGTGTTTATATATGGTGTGTACATATATGGTGAGTCCTATATTTAAAAACTAGACATGGTAGTCATGCTTTTAATTCAGATAAAAATATGAGAAGGAATAATAAAGAAATAACTAAACATGCAGAAGGGCAAAGCTAGTGCTTCTTTTTCTATCCTGTAGATTGCAAATATGTATAACTATACATAGCCAATTATAGAACATCTAAAAAATAGTGTAAAGGACAGAAATAGGATATAAAAAGCACTTAATACAAATTTAATTTTTTTCTTTTCAACACATTTACTTTGTTTTTTTGCTAAATGTTGATCCTTGTGTTGTAGTAGAGAAGAATGAAGAGACAAACCAAATGAATGTCTCCAAAACTCCTCTATCCAGCAAACTAAACACTGAACACAATGTAGAGACAACCTGAAGACTAGGAGTAGATATTTGCAAACTACACATCTGTCATAAGGTTGATTCCCAGGATAAACAGAAACTCAACAACTTTACTAGAAACCATAAAATCAATGTTTGTCAAATTCATATGATACTTACCATTTTATAATATTTAATATATATGAATATATATTAAAAGATTAATTTTTTTAAAAAAAATTCTTAGATGTTTTATTTATGTGAGTATGGAAATAGAAATTTAAATATCTTTTGATTAGCAACATTTTGTTCAGAAATTTAGCATATATACAAAGGTCAGTACAAAGACTATATATGCAAGAAAACCTAGACCTGTATTCTTCTAACACTGTTACACCAGGTGGAAAAATAAAAATCAGTTAAATAATTACAGGTGCTGAATGAGAGAGTGTAACAAATTGAGTTAGACTGAACAGAGACTGATATTAGAGCTAAGGTGTAAGAAATGAGTATAAAAAATTCAGATCAGCATTAGGGTACTCTAGGCAATGGAGTACAGACACAAGGGCTTTTGACATGAAAAACAAGCCAAAATTTAAACCAAATTAAAGCAACCAACCAAAACTAATATAACTACAGCTTCAACAGTGAGCTATAGAAGTAAGATAGGTTTTATTGACATAGGCTCTTGTAGCTGGTAATATGCTTGCAAATTATTAGCAAATACCTCTGAGGTGAAGAGGAAGAAAGAGCCGAGGTTTGCAGCATTTGTTAATGTCAATGAGAGAAATACTCTACTGTGTTCTTACTATGACAGGAGATATAAGGAGATGTGTGTTGCTAGTTCTTTGAACAGATGTTGACTTCAGTATACCACTATACACAGGCTGTTGTGTCAAATACTTTACATATACCACTTAAAGTCTGATTGCCTCACTTCTTGTTCCAGTCATTCCAGATAGTTTTGTGGTCACTGGATTCTCTTAAAGGCTTCCAGAACATTGCCTGGCTTAGGAGTCTATGGGCTCAGTTTAGCACTGACATTTGGCAACCAGGGAGGAGGATTAGAGTTGATATGGAAATGTTTTCTTCTTTGTTCTGTAGAGCAGAGGGATGCCAATAATATTTCACAAGTTTCTCTGATTGTTAAGCACCCATATTCCTTACAATATGGTTAACTCATGAAAGACTCTTTTATTAGATCTCTCATTGTGCTTATTTCCCCACTTTGTTTCTATTTCTAAAGACAAGTTTATTAAAATGTTCCCTTAAAGGCTGAATTGTCAGTATTTGTTGAAAGATGAAATATGGGTGTATGAGGAAAACAGACCTTCAACAATGAACTTTTGGTTCTTGTCACAGTGAACTGGAAAGATGAGGATTTCCACTTTCTGGAGATACACCTAGATGGACATATTTTTTTACCTTTTTTATTTTATTATTATGAACAAAGAAGTCACACTTTCCATCCTTGTATATCCTTATTCAAGGTCCCTTCCCCCTCCTGTTACATCAGGTCATTCTCTCTTCTCCACAACTCCCCATCCCCTCTCTGGGCAGGCAGCAGGCAGTCCCAAGTATCCCACATAGCAGAAGTCAGTGTTAGTTCCTAGAAAATATAGATTATCAAGAAAAAGTCCAGTCACAAATGTGAGGTCCTTTCCCTTTAGTTTTTTGACAGGAAGAATTCAAGAAACTTCACAATAATATGGGATATTGCTATTTAATTTGGTTGACCATAATAACTATATAGTAAGACCTTATTCCTGAAGACACTTCACAGTTTGTTCAAAGGCATTGGAGAAATCATGTACTAACAAAGAAATCACCTCCCTAATGAACTGCTTTAATAGTTTAGCACCAACAGTCCAGCTCAGATGTAAACTCTGAAGCACAAAAAAGAATGCATATGAAGCTATGCTCCTTGGTTCAATAGTGACATGAATGTTTTTGAGTGTAATCAACAGCTTTATGTTTTGATTAAAGGCCAACTCAAAAGGAAGGAACTCATCAAGGAGTGATGAGTGGCCTAATCAGCCATTATTCATTATTCCTACTTGAGAAGTTATAGCAATGTGAGCCTAGGAAAGAGAAATTCAACAATGTGTGTGTGTGTGTGTGTGTGTGTGTGTGTGTGTGTGTGTGTGTGTGTGTGTGTATGCTTAAGATGTAAAGTTGGTAGGGATAGAAAAATCGGATGTCAAGTGTGAATCTGATCAAAATCAAATACTTCCATATTTGAAGGCAAAATGAAATAAATACTACTATACCAGTAATTACTAATAAATTTATGCAGGCATTTCTTAAGTGAAGATATATGAATAGTTGAGAGATTTATGAAAAACACTCAGCATTACTATTCATCAAGAAATGCAGTTCATGACAACAATGGCCTATTACCATACTCTAGTAAGAATGGCTATTATTAAAAGTCAAAAGATAGTTAAGTACTATCAAGGACATGGGGAAAGGAAATAATTGCACACTCACAGTGAAAATATTACTTGTTTTGCTTATTATTTCAATCAATGGGCAATGGTCCTCAAACTAAATAGAATCTACCTTGTAATTACAAATTCTGCTAAATTAATATTTGCCTAAAGACAGTGAAGTCAATAATGAAAGGCATATATGCATTACTCCATGACAAGTAAGCCAGTAAGCTGTACCCCTCCATGGCCTCTGCATTAACTCCTCCCTCCAGGATCCTGTCCTGTTTCAGTTCCTATTCTGACTTTCTTTGATAATGAACAGTGATGTGGAAACATATAAAAGCACGTAAAACCAAGTCATTTTCCCAGATGCATAAATTAGTCTTTATTTCTTCTTAATATATTGATATATCATTCAAATAATTGCCTTTTAGGCTATAAAAAGCAAATAGTGATCCCCAAAAGGTATACTTTCCACATGATACAACTAATCAGGAAATTCTTATTGAATTATTGAAATTTGGGACATTGTATCTATTCAAATTATTGTCCTGAATAATGAAGTATACCATAAAAATATTAAATATATAATTTGAGGATAGAGATTTCAGTATATTGAATGACATGTTATTGGAGTCTTTCTTTCCTATCCAGAATCTTACTAAAATCAACTAGCCCAAGAACTTTAAAAACAATTATATCTTATGATTATTATCCTCTGTATAGTTATTATTAACTCTTTGGCATTTTTAAATTCTTTTTACTGTTTTTTTGATAAATACAAAATAAAGAAGGAAAAAAATAAATAAAAAAGTAAAAAACAATTATATCTATAACAAATTGCAATCACTTGCAATCATTATGACATAGCTATTTTCTTGATGTAGTATACACCTTCCTTAACTGATAGAAATATTGAATATAATAGTTAGCTTGTTTGCTCACTTCTATGCTGTTTTATTAACTTAGCATTCCCAACAGCTTATTATAAAAATTTTCACATGCTCACATAAATTTAAATAATGTTACCATAGACAATTTTCTCTCTCACTTTTTATGGTTACATTTCTTTGTATTTTCTATTGGGTTTTTTGAGAATTTGGTACAATGTATTTTGGTTATATTAACCTATCCCATGCCTTCAATATCCAAATCTGCTTTGATACCCACAAGGTTGTGTCAAGTCCATCAAGTTCAATTTGTTTTGCCCATATACTCTTAAGTACATGATTGGAATATGGTAAACCAAACTGAGGCTATAGACTTAACAATAACCAACTCATCTTCAAGAAGGTGTCATTTATCAACAGCTCCTTATCCAGGGTTGGGACATCATCTACCTGTCCTCTATACACTGGGATTTTGTCTACCTGGAGGTTGGTCACAAGTGCTGTGAGTTCCTATTTTCAACTCTCCTGATGTGTTCAGAAAACATTGTTTTCTTGTAGTCATCCACTAATACTTGCTCTTACATTTCTGCAGTGTTTTTTTACAATGATTTTGAATTCTTTGAAGCAGGGTTTCTGTAACAGATATCCCATTTTATGATGGAACATTGTGCATGCTCTAATTTTCTGGACCTTGATCTGTGGCATGAATTCTAGTTGTATTAAAAGAAACTCAGAGCCAGATATTGGGTAAAGGTTGTAATATCAAAGAGAGAAACTCTTCTGTTAAATCTCACCCAGCTATATTCCAGCTTCCTCAGCCTCACTCCTGGTCACTTCTAATGCCTCCTCTGTCTTCCTATGACTACCTTTATTTTTTTTTTAAGCTCTCTATCATATTTTTTTCTCTTTTTTTTTCCTTCTTTATTTTGTATTTATCAAAAAAAACACAGTAAAAAAAAGAATTTAAAATGTGGAAGGGTTAACGATAACTATACAGAGGATAAGAATCATAAGCATGGCTTATCAAGGGTGGAAATACAAATAAGATTGCTACACCTATATTTTCTTTGTGTTCATCTTTTCCTCTGAATTTTTTTTTCCATCCCTGTATATCCTTATTCAAGGTCCCCTACTACCTTTAAATACTTTCTTTGCCCAGCTCTATCACGTCCAGGTTAAAATTAAAGGTGTGAGCTACTACTATTTGGTAGTTAACCTTGAACTCACAGAAACAAAGAAAGATCTCTGTCTCTGGAGTTATGGATTAAAGGCATAAATCATCCCTCCCAGCTTTCCTTGAGCTGGAATTAAAGGTGTTTGCCATTGAAGCCCAGGTGTTTGGCCTTGTACTCACAGAGATTCTCTGGATGCTGGTGCTGGGAAAAAAGTGTGAGTTACAACTGCTCTGTTATCCCTTGAAATCAGAGATACAGAATGATCTCTGCCCCCTAAATGAGTGATTAATGGTGTGTGTTACCTCTGCCTGCCTTTACTGTGGGTTGATTTCTTGATATTCCATGTTTTATTAAATATGTAACATATCACCACATTGATCAGTTGCATGTCTCTGTATTCATCATAGTCTGTTGAAGAAAAACGCTTCTCTCATCAAGACTAAAAGATGCAATAATTAATAACTCACTAAGTTGTTTAAACATTGTTTCCATTTAGCAGAAAAATAGTAGTAGATTCTCTAATGGGGCCTATAGCCTGTATTATCATACATTCTTGGAGCAGAAAACAGCACCAGGCATGAGTTTTATCTTGTGGAATTAGACTGAATTTGAACCAGAAAGTGGTTGTTTACTCCCATGACACTTGTGATTTATTGTACCATATTGGATCCCTAGGTGATCTAATCTTTCCCCCACTCACTTACTCTGTACCTAACATTGGTGTATATATGGATTATAACCTTCCTATTAAAAACTTAAACATAGTATTCCCATATAAGTGAATGCATACAACATTTGTCTATTGCTTCTGGGATACTTCACTCAGGATACTTTTATTCAGGATCTATTCATTTACCTGTGACTTCATGATTTTGATTTTTGTTTGTTTGGGTTTTTTCACTTTTACATTAGTTTTTTTCTCACATAATATATCTTGATCATGTTTTCCTATCCCAATACTATTCCAAGATCCTTTCAACTTCTCTCCCTTCTGGATTAACCTTCTTTCTGTCTCTCATTAGAAAGCAGACAGGATTCTAAGGGATAATAATAAAATAAAATGTAATAAGATAAAATAAAGTAACACTTGGGAATTGGAATAAACAAACAGAAAAAAAGACCTTTATAGAAGTCAGAAAAAACTCCAAATTGAATAATGTTTAGGAACATCTTTTTCCATTCTGTAGGCTATTGCTTTATCTGAATGATGGTGTCCTTTGCCATATATGTTTTTCAATTTCAGGAGGTCCATTTATTAATGTTGTTCTTAGTATCTATGCTAATGCTATTCTGTTCAGAAAATTCTTCCTTGTTACATAGAGTTCCAGGCTAATCTCTACTTCTTCTATCAATTTCAGTATATCTGGCTTCATGTTAAGATCTTTGATCCATTTTAAGTAGCTTTTATGCAGGATTACAACTACAAATACCTTATGGTAAATGATTGTGTGCTATATAGCTCTTCAGTAATTTCTGTGACCTACATTTATTTTCACAATCAAAATATTGAATAGAAATCATGTAATTAGAGAAATGAATACACAATTTTTTTAAGTAAAAATATTGATTTTATCAGTTAATAAAAGTTAAGTGAAGAGAGTCCTGGAGAGAGGTAGCTCAGTGTGAGATACATTCTTATAATAAAAGTAGCTACATGTTTTACCTTGAGTATCAGAAAAGAAATTGGAAGGAAGGAGAAAGAAAGAAAAGAAGAAAGAAAAAAGAAGAAAGAAAGAAAAATACAGAGAACAGGTGTTGAGAAAGAGTATACAGCATTTTTAGCATTTTATTATTATGGTACATTTTGTTCTTTATCTCTAGAAAAGATTTCAATGTACATATTTTAGTATTAATGTAACCATGTATGTTAACTCATTATTACAAAAACTATATAGATAATATAGTCGCTATTTCCCAAAAAGATATTCCTAAATTTTACCCAAATATGTAGACATTAACATTTTGCTATCAAATTAATTCTTTTGAGTTAGAAAATGAATACTTTTAAAATTAAGAATACATTGATTTCAGGCAAAGATTTTTACAATTTATGAATATAAAATTTTGCATGTAATAAATAACAATTTCATTGAATCATGCTTATTACAGCAGCTAGAGTTACTGCAGCTAAGATGCTTAGGAAAATTAACCTGTTTGTGCTTACCTATTCCTCTGTAAAATGGGTTTTAGTCTCTACTTTATAGGATTATACTATGAATTAAAATCATTAATATTTCCATGATTACTGAGAAATGCATAGGATCCAAAGCTCTCACTATTATTAATGAAATTTCACCTGCTTCTATCAGAAATGCCTCAAGGACTGGGCATTCATGAATCTTTTGGTGAAAAATTTTTTTTTGGTCTATGTGGAGATAGTCATATTAAAGTAGAATTAACATTTTAAATAAAGTAAAATAGAAGGTGTGAGATGTAAAGCATGCATTGATAACAATGAATAATGTAATTTGCCACTGAGGTGAGTACAAATGTTTGAGCAATATAAAGCTCTTTTAATGAGTAAAAAATTACTTCTTTTTATGTTTATTCTGAAATTTAGGATAATATATATTTAACTGTTTCTTATTGTTTGCACATGATTAAATAATAATAAAGTGATCATTAGAAGAATAAATTTTTGCAAATACTATCTTCTTTCAGAAACGTTTTTCTTTTTTTAGTGAAAATTTTTGACTGCAGCTAATAGAGTTTGAGAAAGGCAAAAATGCTTTTGAATTATTTTATTATATTGCTTAGTTTATTTCAGTGATACCTACATATTCAAAAGTACACTAAACCCTTTCATCTTTGGTGTAGTCCTTAATTATGAGTGCTGCTTGGTAATTTATTGGCATTTTTTTATTTAACCATAGGGGTCCTGACAAGTGCAAAGTGGTTCTGCCTAGATGCAACTCAGATGTTAATAAGCCTAGCAATAAAAAATGGAGAGAACACAGTTTTTTAATGAGGCTGTGTGACTAGTCCCTTAAGTGTCACTAGTGCTTGCAGTATGACTTGTTACAACTCCAATGGCTTTCTGCTCTTTCTTTGTGTTCCCTCAGGTAAAATAGGTAACACTCTCATAATAATTAATTGTGGTTAAAATGAAGAATTCTTGCTTCATAGCTTGAACTCTTACTGAATGAGAATATGAAGGCATTGTCCTCCATAGACAAATTTGCTTGTTTATAAATTTTTCAAACTGCTTGCCCCTCAAAAAATAATTGAATTGCAGTTATTGACTATAGAGTCATGCAGACTTTCTATTTGTAAAACAAACAAAGGTTAAGATGTATGTCTAGAAATAAATACTTAAAATTCCATTTCCAATGCAATTTCAGAAGGTTGTGCTATTATCTGCTTTAATGGTAATCTAGCCTTGCATAGGTTCTTGCTCTGCATAGTAATACTCCGGGCTTTCTATGTATGACTGTGAGAGTAGTGCCTGTTTATAGAAAGCAGGAAAATATATGAGTTCTGTTCAGGGTTTCTCTGCCACCAACTCTGTGTTTTACACCAAGTCACTCCCAATCATACTAATACCTACACAGAGATGTATTGAACATCAACAGTGTTGAGTGCAATGTCAAGAAAACAAGAAAAGATTCTCTGTCTCTTATTGCACAAGAAACAAAATGGAAAACATTAAAGCCTATGATATTTAGGATCCCTTTCAAGAGAAAAATCTTTGTTTCAATCAGGCTGTACACAGCAAATGTTTTAATTACTGCAAGTTTCAAATTAAATATTTGGGGTTTGTAGCACTTTAATTTGGCTTTCCAATTATCCTCAATGACCTGTAACTTCTGTTATCCATTTCCAGAAGGTAAGAAACTGTTTTACTCTGCTGTTCTCTAATGTCCCATGTGAGACTTGGAAGACTGCCTGATCGTGATTCCAATTCTAAAAAGCAATCTTCCATATTAATATATTCATTGTAGTCAGAAGAATTTACTATATGCTTAAAACTTAGGGAACCTTATTAAGAAGAATTTGGCTAAGAGATCAGTTGTGATAGTGGTAGGTAGATTAAGATTATTGTTAAATATTACTTGAGTACTTTAAGGTGTGCAGTATATACTATGGATATCTTGCACTAAAAAAATAAAGTTAAAAAAAAAGAAAACGTTTGCTCACACTCTGGATAGTGACAGGATGGGAAAAATCAATAAGTGGACAGGTTCTATGTTACTAAAGTTGGAAATAAAATTGGAGTTTAAGGATGCTTAATAGGAAATCACAGAAAACTTGTAATAGGTAGAAATTATGCAATGTCAACTAATGGATGGATTTGTTGTCTCTTCTCTAGACTGAATATGTGCCTTTCCTAGAAGAGGCCTTAATTGAATCATAAATATTCTATAAGTTACATCTGGCATATTCACTCATGCCTGTAATATCAGCTGTCAAGAGGCTGAGGCAGGATCCTCATGGTTAAAGGATAGTATTTACTACATAGTGATTTTTTAAAAATATTCTAGTTTACAGAGTGAGTTCTTGTCTTTAAAGTAAAACATAAACATATCAAGAAGAAAAACAATCTCAACATATGAGGTTACCTTTTCCTCAACTCATACTATTTAGGACAGGATGTATATAGGCAGAATGGCTCACTGATAGAACTGCAAAAGTTTATTTGATGCACCTAAAAAGATTATTAGCATAAAATCATGTCAATAAAATTAGACAAAATGCTAAAAAATAGTTAAAAATCTCTAATATAGTTCACCAATTGATGCTAAAACATATGTATTAAAATTTAAAACAATATCTAAATATGTAATCATTTGATGTTTTATATAATTACATATTACTTTAATATATTTAGTACATAAGCCTTAAGTATTTATATAACCCTACAAAATACAAATATGAAAACTCATACATATATCAAAACTGATAAGGATACTACAAATTACTCTCTAACTATACATCTCTTCCATTTTTCTTCCATTCTTTTTTCCCTTTTCCTTTGCCATTATCTGACCTCCTGCTATGTACCATGTACTTCTATTAGAAACATACTTCTAGTTTACTCAAGGAGCTTATATTCTTATGGCTATGCACATACTCAGCACTTTAGCTATATGACTATTAGGCACTCTCTTACAAAAACATGCATATATTGGTAAAGGTAAGCTGAACTAAAAAGACACTT
>PVIH01022627.1:0-26684 GCA_004025045.1 Sigmodon hispidus | reverse complement strand
AGACAGAGGGAGAAAGGGAGGGAGGGAGGGAAGAAGGGAGGGAGGGAGGAAGGAAGGGAGAGAGGGAGAAGGAGAGAGAGAGACTCTTGTATAGAGCTTTGGCTTGCTTCTTGTACTTCTTACCCTGCCCGTAAGCCTCCTGCACATATGTCAAGGTCCTGAGACACTCTACCTTGAATGGGACATCTATATAACACCCTGCCCCTCCCAAGGCCCAAGGATCACTGTGAGCGAGGAGTCAGAAAGATTCCAAGAGTCAGAGGTGGTGGACAACTGCAGGGTAATAGTGTTTTCCACACAGAACAAAGCAGTTCTATATATGAATCACAGAGGTAAAGGAGTGACCTTTACCTCTGTGACCTGTGCATGTTCCAGCCAGAAAAAAACAGGACCACGGAGAGAGGAAGGGGATGCAAAGTCCCACCCATAACTAAGAAGCTATTGACAATTAATGGCTACTCAGAGCCCAGAGTCAAATTTTTGTTAAAGGTGTGACCCTTGGTTTGTGGGCCACAATCTAGTAGATAGGTACATGTCCAAAAGAAGCTGGACAATATAAATTAGACTTGATAGTTTAAAAAAACATGGAAATGAGAGGATAGATGTGGGGAGAGTTGGGAAAGAAGGGTAAATATCATTAAAGTATATTAAATAAAATATTAAAAAAATAAAACATTTTTTTAAAAAATCACACGGCCAACTGAAAATCCTTCAGATCCAGTTGCTCACCACTACCGGAGCAAGGTTTTAAAATGCCAATGTTGTACTAGGTGAACAATATATTCTGCCCTAAGCAGACATTTTTTTCCTTTGTTAACTTTAGTTATTTCTGGCAGAATACAAAGGAACAGGCTTTAAGAATACAAGAAGGGGAAGAAAGAGCAAAATTAGGTTTGTTGCTGCCTAGGGTAACATCCTAGGGTAACACCCTAGGAGCCCGGGTCAGGAAGGATGGGGGGATGCTGCTGGACTCTACCAGTCCAATTGCTCCAGTCCAAGGGCAATTTTATACAAAATATCTCACCTAATCTTTTTTTCTTTTTCTTTTTTTTTCTTTTCAGCTTATTTAGTATTTGAACTCTTATTTTCTATTTTCCCAGATCCCAGAAAACAAAGTTTTAGATGACCCAATATTTTGTTCCAGAAACATACAGCCTTATCAGCTAATTCATAAAAGAGCTTTTTACAAAGGTACATCTGGATAATTAGAGCAATAAAGTCTTTTAGGCATTTCAAAATGTGATCAGTAAAAATACATGATTATTAATAAGGTTTTCTTTTTTTAAAGATAGTTCCAGATTTCTCTTAAAAGCAATTTCTGTTAAAGAGTACATGACTGTATGATGAACGAGGAAAGTGAGACGCTCTAGTGGGAAGGGGCTCATTAAAAACAACCAATAGTGTGCACGCTACGGTCACCATGCTGTAGTACACAGGTCTGCTTAGCGGGTAGCACCTGGAAATGGTGGGGAGGAATTGGTTTCTAGGAGTCCCTTTATTTCCTGATCAACTTATTATCCAAATCCTCAGTCCCCATGGGGAAGACAACAGACAGAACAAGGGATTTCCTTTCTTGAAAAAAGAACAGTTTTACAGACCACACTAGATGGGGGTGAAGGGTCAGAAAAACAAAACCATGATCTACTAGACAGACTTGCTAACGTAGTTTAAGGTCCTATGGTGCCTTCTGTAACAGGGAGGGGAGAAAGAACAGAGAAGCTCATGTGCCTCCAAACTATCCCACACTGCAGAGAAGAGACTGCCTGGGTGGAATACCAGGTGGAATACCAAACCATCGCCACTGCCAAGGAGCAGAGCAGAGAGTGAAGGACTGCATCACAGGAAGCGTACTTAACGTTCCTGCTTCTAAGAACCAGGCAGAATGGACTTTTTCTCTTCCTCCCTCCCCAAAAGACAAAGAAACAAAAGACATTCTAAAAGAGGGCTTGCTTGTTCTTTCTAGAGGTCATTAGAAGGTATTTGGGGAAAACAAAGGCAAAAACACTCATGAAATGACCTCCCATGTGATACAATAAATAGTTACAATTTGGGTCGTGAAAGCAGCAGAACTCAACAGTCCAGTTAGCTGCTTTGAAACTATACAAAATACATGGCCAAAGCCATCCTTTTAAATTACAGTACTTTGAAGGTTTGCTGGTTTGGTTTGATTAGGTCTTTTCTCTGAAAAGGAGACACTCCACACATAATCTGTCACTTAGTGACAGAAGAGCCACTAAGCTCACAAGAGAGCAGCGTCACAGGTCGTGCCCATGGCACACACAGCTTTCTGGCTCTGCAGATGCTGTGTCCCTCTCGCTGGCCTAGTACTCTTCAGGACAGAAACAGACTGCATCTTCTTGTCACCCAACTTGCAGTTCTTTTTCTTTTTTTAAGGCTGGAATTTTTGTGTTTTCTAAGCTTCAGAATGAAGTATTTTTATCATTATTTGTACTTAGTAGTGAACTTGAGACAAAAACTAAACCTTGCCTTTGTTAAATATTTTTTGGAATATAGAGATATTTAATTGGGTGTGCTATAGGAAACTGCCATACATATTTAACTCAAGCATGAATGGAAATTTTAAAAAACAAAACAAAAACATTCCATAGGATTGGAAGCCCTGAAATTCATTCTAAAGTGTCAATTAATCCCTACTGTTGATTTCCATAAGCCCCTCCTTGCTGACTGTAATAAACCTGGTAATACCAGAGGTGGGGTGTTGGTTGTTAAAGTCTCCTCCAGCATAGGTTGTCTGAGCTGTACAAAGAAAGAAAGTGAGGCTGAGAGGGTCTGGATGATTTTCCCAAATCCTCAACTTTTTGTCATGGCTAAACTCTAGCTGTGCGCTAGACTTTCCTGACTCTCAAGCCTTTAATTCATATGAAGATCCACTCCAAGCAAAGATATAAGTAAATAAATAAATAAATAAATAAACAAACAAACAAACAAGCAAACTGTATTCGAACTTGGGGATGCCTCTCTGCTAGGGCATAATTCTAAATAAGCAAATTTATGCAGACAAACCCACCTAAGCTGTTTTTATCCTATTGCCTAATTATTGTTGTGCCAAAATGTGATAGACATATGTTCTCTGGCTTCAAGTAAAAGTGTGGACCAGAAGCTACAGAAGAGAGTCCTAAAAAATTGTGATAAAGATGCTGAAGTGTGCCTCTTCACAGAGGATGGTTTTTGGCAAGGGGTGGGGTGTGGAGGACTTGGTCATCTTTAAAGGGCTGAATACTGGGAGCTTGGCCATGCTGCAATGAGTCTATGGGCAACACAAATTGGACTTGCATTTTTTGGGGGGGGCTTGGGTGCTAAGGTGGGAGAGTGGACCTGAGAGGAGTGAGAAGCAAGTGTGATCAGGGTGCATTGTATGAAATCCCCAAATAATTAATGTAAATATGTTGAGAAGGATGAATCTTAGCTTTTTTTTAAAAAAAAAAAAGTTGAATTATAAATCAGTTTTTTTCTCTGTTCCTATTGGTCTGGTTTTTTCAGCATTCGAAGTAGCATGCGTTTAGACTTCATGCAAGGAGCAAATTGATTGTTGAGATGGCAAAGCATGGTCCCTGCAGGCCTTCAGGAAGAGTGGGGCAAGTGGGACCAGAGTGGTCGCTGAGAGGGGACATGGTGGAAACGTTCATCTTCAGCACTGGGGACTCTGGGAGCTGAGAGGGGACATGGTGGAAACGTTCATCTTCAGCACTGGGGACTCTGGGAGCTGAGAGGGGACATGGTGGAAATGTTCATCTTCAGCACTGGGGACTCTGGGAGCTGAGAGGGGACATGGTGGAAATGTTCATCTTCAGCACTGGGGACTCCGGGAGCTGAGAGCGGACATGGTGGAAACGTTCATCTTCAGCACTGGGAACTCCAGCCTTATCTGCCTGCTTTGTAGTTGCATCTGGGCCTGGGCATATGTTGTTCTTCTATTTCACACACTAAAACAAGAGCATAAGATAGACACTAAGCATGACCCTCAGAAAACTAATTGCTAAAGATGTTGAGTATTTGTTGAGGTTTTTCATAGCCATTTTTATTTCTCCTTTTGAGCATGCTCAATTCAAATCTATAAGACAGTTCTTCTTGGGCTGCCTGTCTTCTTGACCCTTTTTTTGAGTTGTTTGTGTATCTTGGATATCAATCTTCCACCACATGGAGAGCTGCAAAGGGCCACTCCATGGGCTTCCTCTTCACTCAAGTGATTGTTTCCTGGCTGTACAGAGCTTTTATGTTTTACGGGCACAAATTTGTCAGTCCTAGACCGTAATCCTAGGCACATAGATTCCTAGCCAGAAAGCACTTTCCTGCATATTTTCTGATCAGGGTGGATCTGACAGGAGCTGGGGGAGAGGTGGGGTGTGAGCATGATCAAGACACGTTTTTTAAAATTCTCTAAGAATTAGTAAAAATGTTGACTGTTCATGAGAAATTAGTGAAGCTAGAGAGATAGGGTTACAATTGTAAAGTTGGGACCTCTAAGTCTAAGTTAAAAGACTAAAAAGAAGAAAGGAAGCCCACCGGCATATGGAAAATACAAGGAAGTTTATTCTAGCCTAGATTTTAATTGGCTAAAATAATAATAATAATAATAATAATCTCTATGTTGGGCCTCTACCAAACATTGTCTGATTTGGAAGAGAAATGACCATAAAAATTGTTCTTGTAACTGTTATACTCCTGAGTCATAGAGTAAGAAAACAAAACTTTCTCTGATACAAATATTTTCAACTTCAGCTGTACACCATTCCCATAAAAATGAAAATGTGTTTCCAATGCAATTATAAAATATGAGAAAACAGTGTATCATGAGTGAGACAGAACTCACAACAAAGATTTCAGTTCCTAGTAATAACAGAGAAAAACATAAAAGGGATCTAAAGTAAATATGGTTAAGTGATTAATAAGAAAAATAAGCTTATAGACAGACACAAGTAAAAATGATACAGATGCATGGAAAATGAAACACGCTGATAGCTAGAGAGAAGGGCAGATTTCTTTACCAAATATAGTAGTAAAAGTAGTTATGAAACAGGTAGACAGATAGCATAACATTTCTCTAGTTCTTATGTATGTGAAAAAAATTTAACAAAATGCACATAAATTAGAGTGGCTAGATACTAAGAAGGAAGTTTGCTGTAAGACCGTGCCTCTGAGAATTTATCAGAGAAGCTACCCATGAAATATCACCAACATGGCTGCTTAAGTAAGACTTGAACAAGGACAGTACCAATAAACATGCTAACACAGAAGGTGAAAACTCATGGGGTCTCACCCCTAATCAAAGGATACAGGCAACCAAGGGATGCTAAGATCAGGGGAAATAATTTTCCCTATAGAGAGCCTCCAAATTGACTATCTTATAACAAGTTGTCATCCCTTAAGTCATATATACAAGTAACATTATAGAGCTAAGCAAGTTGTGCTTATATACTTATGAATATGCATGCATGTGTGCATTTATTAGAAATATATATACACACATGTATGTATATATGTAGCAACAATTAAAGAAACAGAGGCTATGATTTGAGAGAGAGCAGGGGCAGTCACATGGGGAGGGTTGGAAGGAGGAAATGATGTAATTATATTATAATTTCAAAAATAAAAGAACCATCTAGAAAAATACAACAATAAAATCTCGACAATCACAGTAGTCATGACAGCCATCAAGTATCCACAATCTTTGGGAAGAAGTCATGAAGGTGAGTCTCATACTCACTGGGGTTACCTCCATGAGCACAGGAAAAATATAAACCAAGTAAAACTGCTATAAACAAGTTTATGTACAAACAAAATCCAGCCTACTCTAGTGTAACAGTCAGTTAATAAAGACAGGTTAGCTTGGAAACATTGTAGAGACATGAATGTATGATCCTTTAACATTAACATCTCAGAAAAAAATATTAGACATGCAAATTTGAAGGCACTTTCTCCTCACCTATCAATCACGTACCATGGAGCTAAGCCCTAGCTGCCTCCTTTAGTAAGCCCTCTAAGTGGTTTTGATGGTCTCTCCAGCATCAGAGCATTACTTACTATAAGGAAATGGTTTCTGATACCTGGTAGCTGACCAAAACCTTACTAATAATAAGAAATTACACAATAACTAAGAGATTTTCTTTGAACTTCAAAATCAATAGTACTATTACTTTTAGGCACTGGAGTGTTTGCCAGTGATTTTTATTATCTACATGAAACAATTCTGATAATATAACAATAAACTATTAAAATAATAAAAAAGTCTAGATGCTATATTAATATACAAAAAGTATAATATTCAGATGGATTCCTAGGATGAAGCAAACATCTTAAGATAAGATTGTCTATCTAATGAACTACCCATCTATCTCTTTATTCATGTGCATGTTTGCTTGTGAGCCTGTGTGAGTGCACACATGTATGTACATATGTGCACACCTGCACCTGCGCACAGAGGCCAGATGAGGGCATTAGATGTTCTCTACCACTCTTGGCCTGTTTGTATAAATACAGCAGGCTCTCTTTTTGGACCTAAACTAGGAGCAACCAGCTACCCCTAACAATCTTCCTACTCTAACACCTCAATGCTGAGGCCTTACATCTTCCAGGATGCTTGGTTTGCCATATAACTGTATGAGTGCTGGAATCTGGACTATGCCCCTCATGATTATAAACCAGGAACTTGTAACCCCTCAACTGTGTCTCCAGTCCTGAAACAAACATTTTAAATATATTATTTTTAATTACACATTTGTAATAAATAAACTATGAACAATAAAAGATCAATTAATTTTTAAAATTTTACTAAAAACCACTGAAGACCTTAAACAAATTGAGAGCTATCTTATATGAAAGAGTCAATATCATAAGGATGAGATGTTCTCAGAGTCTGTTGCATACATGTATGCATAACTTATGTATATGTATTTATTTGTATTTTGTGTATAATGTATATTACAACATATATTTCAACTTCAATTATTCATATATTACATATGGATAATGCATATAGGTATATTATATGTATACATACTTGAAATTTTGAGTAATTCTAATCAAATTCAAAGACAGATTTTATATGTAAGGAGCTGTGATGTCTAATTATTATTTTCAACTGCACTAGATTTAGAAACAGCTAGAAAGTAGATGTTTCTATAAGAGCATTTCAGAAAAAAAGATACCAAGAGGAAAATATATGCCCTGGATATGAGTGCTTTTATCCCAACAGCTCCAAAGCCAACAAAATAAAACAAGAAAAAGAAAGCCATATATGCATGTGGATTCCTCTTCTCTCTGCTTGCTAACTTGCCATGAAAGGACCACCCCCTCCTTGCTTCCCCCCACACACACTACAGTCAGTACACACTGCTTGTTTCTGCCACCATGATGCTATCCCCAAATGCATAGAAGTGAAGTGATCATGAACAGCATCTCCTGGAACCATGAGAGGAAATAAATCGTTCTCATCCTAATCTGTTTTTGTCTAGAGACAAAAGAAGTAACTAATGTAGAAACTGATCATAAAATGCAGCTAAAGCAAAACGGAGTCAGGAACAGCAAAGAAGAGTTTCCAAACTTAGAGTCAACACAACATCAAGATGTGTCATAATTATGAGTGGAGAGTTGGCTCAGTTGTTAAGAGCACTTGCTCTTGCTGTGGGCCAGGGTTTGATTCCTAGTACTGACATGTGGCTTACAACCATCTCCAACTTCAGTCCCTAGGAATCCAATACTCTCTCCTGACCTCTGCAGGCACTAGACATAGTGCATAGGCATACATATAGGTAAAGTAGTCATACATACAAAATAATAAAATAAATCTAAAACTTTTAAGGATTTGTCATAATTAAAACAATGGCGTATTAGTATGAGAATTGTTTTTTAAAAAAGAACAATGATGATAGAGCCTTAAAGGGGGGCTTGAGAAATGATAAGGGCATCACAAATTGTTAGAGAAAAACCTGCTGCTCAATATAAATGTGACATGAGTACTAAGCATACCATAAAAAGATAGTTATGTCTCCATGTTGAATAATAATATTTGTATACTTTGAATCTAGAATGTCTCCTAATAATCCATGTGTTAATGAATTAAAGGCATGTTCCCAAAGGTACCCTTATTGGGCAGGGGTAGAAAATTTAAGAGATGGCACTAATCTGACCATAAAGTGGTACATTTGAAGGTGATATGGAAGCTTGGGCTTGCCTGTCTTTTGTTTGCAAGTCACTGGGTGAACTGCTTTGCTCTTCTACACACATTTGATATGACATCACATCATCCGGAGCAAAGAAGCCAGTCGTCTATGCAACAAAACCTCTGAAAAGATGAGTCAGAATAGGCCCTTTCTCTTTGTAAGCTGCTCATCTTCTGCATTTTATAGAGTGACAGAAAACTAACACAAAACATATTTGAGGAATAGATTATAGCTCTGTGATTTACAATGTAAATGTGACAATTTTTTAAATAGATTTGGGAAAGTGTCTGATGAGACCATAAAGCCAAAGTAAAGGTTAGGAGAAAGCAATTGTAATGACTACAATCAGTTGTGAATTGATAGCTAAAACACACAGAGAATGTCTATCAATTAAAATTACAAGCTAGCCAGAAGAAGAATTAATAAATGCTATAAACAAATAACCCACAGGAAGACCTAATTTAACATTTAAGAATGAAACCTGAGATTATAGATTTTTCTACCCTTTCAGTTAGGTCTGGAAGTGTCTAGGAGGCCAGCAAATCAGTATTACCAATTTTCTATTATTAACCAAATATTTGTTGTTTTGCATCAACAATGCAATGTCAGTTCAAAAAAAAAAAAAAAAAAAAACCAGTACTGTCACATCAATCTACTCATTTTAATTTAGAGGCATAGCTCAGGTAAACATAGATATTTAACTTACAAATAATTCTGATATGGCTCGTGTGCTTAATAATTCAATTAATAATTCTATTGAATATATTCAAATGAGAATTGGTTTTGCCTCAATTTTCACACTAACAGCAAAGAGTAGGAGAGTCAGAAATATGGGTTAAATTGTTCTTTCAAGTCTTAAATTTCAAACTTTAAAATGTTGAATGTAGAAAAATGTTTAAAAACTTTCTAGATGAAGAAAGTGCTGGACTTAGAACATTCAAAACTAGATGAGATTTTATCTGCAGGAAATGTTCTACAGAGACCAAGATCACACCTGAGAACTCTCTGGAAACTGATGTGATAGAAGCAAGAGTTAGATTACAACTCTGACACTCAGCCCTCAGTACTCACTCCACACTTACTGTTAAAGTAAGGAAATTTCAATAAAAAATAGTTTTCTTGTTTTAAGCAGTAGAGTGGAAAGTTATTCAGATTCTGTGTTAAGACAAAGAGTATGTTGGCTTTAGAATCATATCCTCCAATTCCTTCGCAGACTCATGGTGGGTTTGCCGTGTGCCTTTGAACATGTTACCAGGCCTTCTTTCTGAGCTCATTACCTCTGACACACTAAAAGTATATGTTCTCATTTAATTCTTATAATCACTCTAGAGGGCCATAGGCAAGAAATTTTTTATACACTCTGAAATAAAGATGCTTACCCCTAAATAAATTTTAGCATATATAGATCTAAACAAGAACTAAAGAAGCGCTCATTTGAATCTCCAACACACAGTACACCATAGCTCAATAGTTATTATTTGTAGTGCCAAGAAAGTAATAACATCTCATTTTAAGTTCTAGATATTGTTAAGAGAATAATAATGTAGGCTGACAGTGCTCCCCTATGAACCAAAGGCCACCTCACAAAAACCCAACACCAGACTGAGAAGTCCTCTTATGAGTTGTTGGTCAGGGCTGTCTAAGAGCCTCCCTAAGACATACAGTAAATTCCAATGGCTGTCTGCTCCTTAGAAGTGGAAGGTAAGTCCCTATTGTTGAAGATACTATGGACTTCAGAAAAAGGGTCCAGAGGCCACTGAGCTGGAGCTAACCTGAATGCTCTGTCCTTAGGGACTGGCTTTTGTGGTATTGGAAGATGCCATGCAGGCTTCCAAAGGAGGACAACTAATAGTTCCACCCAGCTATGATGTCTATGAATGTCAACAACCAGCAGGGCACAATAACCATACAGGTGCAGTTGTGGCACACATACCTTGGTAGTACTATGTGGCTCTCTAATTGAACCTAAGACTTGCTCAACCATGCCTGATACTGAAAACCTACCTACCTAGCTAATCAGTGCTAGTGAAGTCATGGTTATTAGAGGAAAATCTATGACAACTAATTTACTAAATCATAACAACAATCTCTAACAACAATTTCTAAGCATTTGCTCTTTTCTTAAAAAAAATATTTATTTATTTATTTAGTATATAGAATAGAGTACCAGATGTCACTATAGATGGTTGTGAGCCACTTTGTGGTTGCTGGGAATTGAACTCAGGACCTCCAGAAGAACAGTAAGTGTTCTTAACCTCTGAGCCATCTCTTCAGCCCCAACATTTGTTCTTATACTCACAGATAAGTGTAACCTTCACCCCTTATCAAGCAAACTACTTGCAATATATGAAGACCAGTATAGAAAATGATAGCCAATCAAAATGAAGAATTGTATAGTTCAGTCCCAATGGATACACAAAACACTCCCAGGGAACATTGGAGAAGAGGGCCAGAAATATTGTAAAAGCTAGAAGATTCAGAGCATAGCTTTGAGATTCTGTTTTCTAATAATATCTGAAGCTATAACTATAAAGTTTCACCAACATCATCACCCAAGTGTGAGCTGAACAAGGACACCAATGAACAGGACAAAATGCATGAGGAAAAATAATAAGGCTTCAGTCTTACAAAAAAAACTAACTATGGGAAACTGAAGAAATCTTGGAGTCATATATGCAGGATTTTGGATGAAGAAAACAGAAGAGAAAATGTGCTAATTAAAATTTAATCTCAAAAATAAACAAAAGAGAGAAAAGATAAGTGATGTCAATAAAGCTAATATGAACTACCAAGCAATTTTTCAGCTAAATACTGAGTATGTGTGATTTAATGGGACCAGAATACACAGGTTAGAATAGATTCAACCAGCACTAAACACACATACATATACACATACACACATTTCTAAAGGTCAGCCAAAAGCTGGTGTTTGCATTCCTAAATGCCATGGAATTAATGTGTTTTTCTGTAATTACTATCCTACATATTCTTTGTTGGTAACTAGAAGTTAAAATATATTTCAACATGATGAAAATATGAATGAAGCTACAAGATGTGGGGTATGTATTTTTTAATGGTTTTATGCTAAACCATTAAGATCCATCTATAAACAAAACTTTTTCAATTTTTAAGTGAGAGAGTGAGGTATTGAAGGTATGCCTTGGTTGAAGACTTCTTGCCACCCAAAATTGAGACAATAAATAAATTTCTCTTGCCTAAGAAATCAAGTTTAATAGTACTTGGCTATTGTAGCTGTCATAAATGAATATAAATAAACTTTATTGAGCAATATCCTGTCTCTCACTAGCATGCTACTTGCTATGGAAAATTTTGTTCTATGACAGAATATGTTTTCTGTCACCAAAAGAACTCAAAGAATAAGGATAGAAATTTTTGTAGGTGAAAGATAAGCCTGATAAACCTAGGAAGCACAACTGTGCTCAAAGAATGATCTAAATTAAGTAAACTGGATTACAAAAAATTAAGGAATACAAAGGTATTATGTGATAAAATAACAGTAAAAATAGAAATCAGCTTTTTGTATATCATGAAGAAAATCAATGCATATGATTTATATACATTAGAGTGAATAAAAAGAGAAATTGATTGTTTCATTCTATTCTGGGTCTCAAATACAGTCTCTTTTAATGACTAATAGAATATCAGATTAGTAAATCACTTTAGACAGCACCTCATTTATAAATGGGAGAAGGGAGCTTAGAGCATGTGTTAAAGGCCCCTGAAGTCACAAACTGTCCTTTGACTCTTCAAACACGAAGTAGAGATTCAAGTGCTTGGCATGAATCCAAGTCTTTGCCCTGAGACAGTTCTTGGTATCAGAAGTTTGCTTATTTGGAATTCCTGATTCTCATTTTTGCTGTTTGTTGTGGTTTCTGTCCTAACTATAGGAATGATGAACATGGACAAGAGAAAGCTGCTGGTGTCCTGAAAGCAGTCCCAGAGGTAAAGCATTTGAAAAGAGCATCTGAAGCCTAACTTCATTACTAGTGGTATTTCTCTCCATTTTTCTCTTATTAACTCTGTGAATTAAGAACTACAATGTAAAATATATCTTATGAATAATAATACTTTTCATTTACTAAAACAGGGGAGCAAGACCTAGTTTGTTTATACCTTTTTGATGATCACACAATGAGTTTGTAGAACTGGAATTGGGGCAAGTTTTCCATGATTTCTAATTATGCTTTCATTAGAGAACACTAGACTGTAATCATAAGAAAGACCATTACATTTTTTTCAGCATGAATTTGCCTTGGTACTGATAGGTTTAGTAATAAATATCTCATATGGGAGAAAAATGATGTACATATCATTCCATAATTCTACAGGCTTAGCTAAGACCTTTGTGTATTTCAGTATTATAACCCCACAGTGCCAAGGAAACTGATTTTACTTGACTTACTTTGGACCAGAGATATGTAATTCTGTAGAAAAGCTTTAAAGATATTGATAGATTTCATTAAAATATGCAAATTAATATTGCAGATAAGCCTATGCCAAATACATCCTTGGCCTTGTTCTATGACTCAGCATGTTCTAAAGTATACTAAAAGTAAAACAATTCTTTTGGGACTAGCTGAAATATGCTTTAATCTCTGGGTGCTAAGGTCTCTCGAACTTACCTACTAACTGAAGGCTGGCAGTCTTCAGTTCATTCTGCTCAAGTATATTTGAGCCCGACTCGTGGTATACAGGTTGGCTTAGTCCTATAGAACTATACTATGAAGCATTGCCGTGACAGTATATAGATCATACTCCTCCCTGTGCAGAGAGATTCAAGAAAAAACCAACACCTAGTTTCTACTGGATTCATAAACTACTATGTTTCTTCAGATGACTCTAGTTTAAATTACTCAAAATTAGGTAATAAATTTTGTGTCTGCAGGATCATTCTTGGAGCTTTGTTAACCTCTTTTATTCTAATTTTTCTTCAACCACAAGTAAGTTTCAGTTAAGTTGTAAGGAATTCATTGATAGCCTTGCAAAATGTAAAGATCCAAAGGAAAATCAAATCCTACATGGCTGTTTAGGCTCGACCATAATTAAATCAGAATTTTGATCATTTATATGATGGGGTCGTACTTTAAAATAAGGATACATTTTGAGTATAAAAATAAAACTCCATCATCAGCATCTTCTTTTCTCATACAAACCTGGCAAGGAAAGCAATGACATCAGTTGGTGCTGCTCTTTAAGAAATGCCCCTTTCTGGGCCTACATTTTTGTATTTTTCCATCTGTTTTTGAATGTCTGAAAATTCTTGAAGAAACAAAACTATGATGTCCATAAATAGACACTAAAAATATAAAGGAGACCTGAGCACATTGTACAGTTATTGGACAATTACCAAGCAAATGGCACCTGTAACAGAAATGCTTTTCATCCAAATGACCTGCAAACTATTTGCCAAAACTATTTTACTAAATTTGAATTCAAATACAACTATCTGAATATTTGACCAAGGAATCTGCTGTGAGACTGTGTCTCCTAGAAAAGTCAGAGAAGCTACGCTCTGGTAGAGCCAACATGGCTGCTTAACATGACCCAAGCAAGGACAACATCAGTGCTCATACTACCATGGAACAGGGGAAGCTCAGGAGACCTCAACCTCAGACAAAGAACTATAGACAACTAAGGAATTCTGAGAATGAGATAACAGTGTTCCCCAAGGAAGAGCACACCAATTGGTTGTACAGTCCCAAATGGTTATTCCTGAAAACATATACATAAAAGTAAGATAATACAGAGTGAGCAAATTGTATTTATATATTCATAACTATGTATAAATATAATTTAGGCATGTATGTGTATATATACATACCAGTATGTTGTATAAAATACATGTGCGTGTGCATATACTATACAGAACTATATGTAACAACAACTGAAAAACAAAAAGCCATGAACTGAAAATAAGACTTGGTGGAGGTTACATGAGAAAGTTTGGAGAGAGAAAATGAGAAGGGAAAATGATACAGTTAACATATTCTCAAAAATGAACAAATGTTAAAATGTCTAAAAGCATATGTTTTTCCTATTTTCAGTGTCACTTTTCAGGGACAGTGATTGGACCCTCACAAATGTTGAGTGAGAAGACACGTATTGAGGACCCCTTCCTCTGCACAGAGAAGCACCTACTGTAACAGAAGAAGCTATGATCTTCTAGAAGCCACACCTGTCTAGAATAGAGAGTTTCTATTTCAGTGGTGTTTTCTTCCCTGAGGGAATAGGGGAAAAAATGCTTTGACATTTTTTTGTCTCAAAATGAAGGAAAGTAGCCAGGAATGTTTATAGGTAGACTACTTTAATGAACTTGTAGAATTCCTGGAATCAAAATATGCCTTTGCTAGGCTGGGCTGGACTGGGCTGGGCTGTGAAAGTGATGTTTGTTTGATTCTCACATTAGGGGGCAAATGGATGCCCAGAGTAGGAAATGAGAATGTCTGTCCAAGAGGTGTGGGAGCGTCTGCCTCCATTTCCTTTCTAGAACCTCTCTTTCTCCTGGTTGACGCATCTGGAATTCCTCCACTTCCTTATAAAAATGTTGATGTTGATTCAGACTTTCTGAAACCCGACAATGATAGTTAGATGCCTGTGGCCACCTCCATCTCTGAAGGAGAAGCTGGCAGTCCTCAGGACCACTGACTGCCTCTAATACACATTGCCAGGTTTAATAGACTGCTCATAGTCAGGTCCAGATAGACAGTGTGTAAATGTTTAGTCTGAACTATTTTTTTTTATCTTGGTCTCTTTCTTTGAACAATTTAAACTTACCCTACAGGTTTGTTAGGCCAGCTCTGGTCCTGACAAAATGAAGTATAGACTATTTTTCTTTCTTGGCCCTACAGAAAGTAAAACTTTGTTTTTGATATGAAGATGAAAGGATGCTATTAACCCAGCACAGCTGAACTTGGGAGAAAGATTGTACCGTGTAGAAAGGAAGCAATTTATTCAAACTGCATTGCCTGAGACATAGCATGCAACTGGCATGGCTGCTCTGTCTATCATCCTTGAACACTTAAACCACAGCTGTCTCAGAATACTCCTGAACAAAAGGACACAACTGTGCTTAAAGGTACTAAAAAAGGAAGAAATGCCTACATTTGTTTTGAGGATTTTCATGACTTATTCCACCCCACCTGGATGATTTTTTTTCTCTTAGCTTAAAGTTATTCCAACATTAAACTTGATAAAATAAATAAGTAAATTCTAAACTCATAACAGTCCATTTTTAAAGCTCTTCTACAAAACAACATAGATCTGAGTTCAGAGCCCTGTAGTCAGAAATTTCTCTGCCCAGCCTGGCTGGTCCTGCATCATTTAGTCCCAAATAAGCACACAAAGGCTTATACATAATCACAATATGGCTCAAATTTATTACTTGCTAACTCTTACTGTTAAACTAACCCATGATCCTTATTCATGTTTAGCCATGTGGCTTGGTGCAGCATTCTTGTTTTACATCCTCTACATCTGGCTGGCATCTCCTGCTCTGCTCTTCCACTTCCCAAAATTCTTCTAGTCTGGTTTTTCTGTCTCTGCTTCCTGTCTGGCTTCTGGCCAATCAGCATTTTATTAAACCAATATTTACAATGACAAATATTTAATGTGTATAGAAGCATACTCCCACAGCCTTGCCCTACTACCCATTTAAAACCTCAAGCATGATAGTGAGTACCTGCAACATCAGAACTGAAGAGATGAAGACAGAATTGTCTTTAGAGCTTTCTTGCCACCAGTCTAGTGACTCTGGGTTCAGCAAGGGACTCTGTCTCAAAAAGCAAATCAGGCAGAAGGTGGGTAATGAAGACAAGCAACATCAACTTCAGGTTTTGAACACACAGATTTCCATGTATGCAAACATGTGCATGCACACATGCACACACACACACACAGCAAGAATGTCAATACAGTGAATCAACATGATTCCCATGGAGCATTAGCTAACACATATCTGTAGTAGCACAATTTTGGGTTGTAAGAAAAGAAGATTCTGAGCCAAATATTGGGGGAAGGCTGAAATATCAGAAAGAGAGCACCACAGTCAATTCTCATCCAGTTGCCTTGCAACTTTCTCAGCCTCACTCCTGATCTCTTCTGTCAGTTGCTTCTTCCAGTGGTCCTGCTCTGCCTGGTTTCTATAGCCCTTATATACTCTATCCCATTCAGGTTAGGATTAAAGGCATGTAGCCATGAACTCACAGAAACAGAAGAAGTTCTGTCTCTGGAGTTATGGAATAAAGGATGTTGATCACCACTCCCTTTTCCTATGCTGGGATTAAAGGTGTGTGTGATTGACTCAGCTGTTTATCCTTGTATTCAAGGATCAAGGATTTCCTGAACTCTCGCCTAGGATTTGACTGTGTGGTCTCTCTGATATTCCATGATTTATTAAATATTTAACATATATCCACACATAGCACAGGATAAGGCTGGTCTGAAACTTTGATTTGCAGTTCAGCAAATAAAGTCATTGTACTTTCCATTCTTTGTTTGCTTTTCATTCCAAATCAAATGCTGGACTTGATTATTTATTACAACTTATTTGTTTCAGAGTTAAAAGATGAGACATGAAAATATGTCAGGTAAGAAACAGTTATTTCTAAATTATTAAATATCAGCCCATCAAGGAAGAATGTAATTCTATTTGCTTACTTTGAACAGCAGCCAAAACAAAATGTTAGTGATTACTAGGTAAACCTCTAGATAGCTAAGCAGACTAATTTTCAGATAGAGGGCATGGTTGCACTCAGCATCTGGAAATTTTCTAATCATCTTCAATCTTAGTGTAATTTTTAGTAGTCAACTGAGCACATCTATAGAAACACTTGAATTTTAATTCCACAAAGGATGTTTTGAGTAAGCCCTTGTCAAACCTTTGCTTTGGAACTGGAAATGTTTTTTCTCCAAACTAGCAGGTGTTGGGACTAACAACAAAATCAAATGGGCAAAGATCAGCAGGACATTTGAATATGAAATCAAGAGACCTTCATTCTGACTACTGATGTGTCTGCTCCATGTGCAGTCCCCTGATAGAACAATCTATGCAGTACTGGGTTAAATAAAGAAAAGACATGTTAATGCACCTTTGCAAGATATCATTGTTCTCAAAACAATGCCAATATAATTTATTCAAGTAATTTGGAAAGGAAATCATAATTTATCTATATTAGAGTCATCCAAAGAAATAGAAGACATATAGTATATACACACACCCACAAACATTTGTGTAAGGAATGAAATTATGGAAAGTCCTCATTAACCCAAAAACCTATGAACACCTGATCTTTGACAAAGAGGCCCAAAATATTCAATGGAAAAAAGATAGTATATTTAACAAATGGTGTTGGCATAGCTGGATGGAAGTGTGTAGAAAAATGCAAATAGATCTGAGCCTGTCACCCTGCACAAAACTCAAATCCAAGTGGATCAAAGACCTCAACTTAAACCCAGCCCCTTTGAACTTGATAGAAAAGAAAGTGGGAAACACACTTCTACAAATTGGCACAGGCGACCACTTCCTAAATATAACACCAGAGGCACAGACACTAAGACCAACAATCAATAAGTGGGATCTCCTGAAGCTAGGAAGCTTCTGCAAAGCCAAGGACACTGTCAATAGGACAAAACGACAGCCTACAGAATGGGAAAAGATTTTCACCAACCCTACAAGTGATAGAGGACTGATCTCTAAGATATATAAAGAGCTCAAGAATCTAGAGCCCTAAACCTTGAATAACCCAATCAAAAAATGGCGTTCAGATCTAAAAAGGGAATTCTCAGCAGAGGAACTACGAATGGCTGAAAGGCACCTGAAAAAGTGCTCATCATCTTTAATCATCAGAGAAATGCAAATCAAAACAACTTTGAGATACCACCTAACACCTTTTATATTGGCTAAAAAAAAAGGCACAGATGACAGCCTATGTTGGAGAGGATGCAGAGCAAGGGGAACACTCCTCCATTGTTGGTGGGAGTGTAAGCTTGTTCAGCCACTTTGGAACGCAGTATAGCGGTTTCTCAGAAAATTGAGAATCAATCTCCCCAAGGACTCAGCAATACCACTTCTGGGTGTATACCCTAATGATACACAGTCATACTCCAAAGGCATTAGCTCAACTATGTTCATAACAACATTATTTGTAATAGCAAGAACCTGGAAACAACCTAGATGTCCCTCAACTAAAGAATGGATTAACAAACTGTGGTACATCTACACATTGAAGTACTACTCAGCAGTAAGAAAAAATATTGTAAAATTTGCAGGCAAATGGATGGACTTGGAGAATATCCTCCTGAGCGAAGTATCACAAACTCAGAAAGATAAGCAGGGGATGTACTCACTCATTAGTGGTCTCTAAACAAACAAACAAGAAAAAAGCCAAGCATGCCCAAGCTGCAAACCACAACCACTGAACAGCTTGGAATCAGAAACACCCTGGACTGACTCTTCGGATCCCACTCCACCTAGAGGAACACCTGACTCACTCTTGAGGGAGGGGGGACAAAACTGGATCTTCCAGGAGTGGAGACTGAACTAAGCAATGTTGGGTCAGTGGGACCATGGGAATCTCTGTTGCCTGCCCAGGGAGGGGATGAGGAGTTGTGGAGAAGAAAAAAATAACCTGATGTGGCGAGAGGGAGAAGGGACCTTGAATAAGGATATACAGGGATAGAAAGCGTGACTTCTTTGTTCATAGTAATAATAATAATATTAAAAAGTGTACAGAAAAAAAGAAATTATGGAAAGTCTGAAAAGTGTAAGGAAGATGAACAGCATAGAAATTTCAAAATTCTGGCAGAAGAAGAAGGTGCATTCTTGATTCAGTGGCATTCTGGAGACAGAATTCCCCTTTGGCTAATTTTGGTTGTTGTTGTTTTCTTAAGGCTTTCACCTGGTTGGCTGGTGCTCCTTTACATTATGATGTAGTCTATGACTCAAAGTAGGCCTACTTTCTTTAATGTTAATCTCATCTCAAATACATCTTCAATGTAGCAGCTTAAACTCCTCCTTAATCAAGCAAGTGAGTACCCTGATGTAGCCACATGATGCATATAATTACTCACTAAATATAAGATGCACTTCCCTCAAGTATGGCACTTGAAAATCATTTTCTGACCTGCTTTTGTCTTTCCTGGTTAGAAATCTCCAATCCACCTCCCATGAAAGTAAGTTACAAAGTTACAAGGGAGATGTAGAGATGATTGAACAGTTAAGAGCCCATGTAGCTACTGCAGAGGACCTGGGTTTGGTTTCCAGTAATGACATCATGTCTCACAACTGTAACTACAGTTCCACAGGATTCAAGTCCCTTTTCTGGCCTTCTCTAGCACCAGCCATTCATGGTGTGCACCTATATAATTCAGGTAAGAATTCATATACATTAAAAATTTAAATAAAGCTTAATCAAATAAACATTTTATGTTCCATGCCTTTCTCTTATAGTCATTTGTTATAAATGTTCAGCCACAATCTTTGCAATAAAAGAAATGATACCACTTGGTCTTCCTGTATATCTATCTTGAGAATAAATCACTTTTTTATCAATTAAAGATGGTCAGATTAGTTTGTGGTAATCCAGAAACTTTCAAAGACATAGAGTAGCCTTGATATAAATGATTCCAGCTTTATAGTTCTAGTGGTCTTTCAGCCCTTATATAGATTATCCTTGGGAGCAGGGAGACACCTAGAAGTTATTATCCTTAAGCCTATAAAAAAGAACAGTTACTTGGAATCTAAATCAGCACTAAACTTTTAGATTTTAATAGTATGATGAATAAAAAACTAAAATTCTACTAAAGCTGAAAAGTGTTATATTGTGATAGAAGTCTCACCTCTCTCTGCCCAGACCCTGCCCCTCAGAAAGTCCAACCAAACACAGCTCCTCCCCCAGAGATATTCCAGACCACTCTCATAGGATATTAAATAGCATTCCAGAACACAGACATGTGTTTATTCATTCTCCCTTCCCCATCTCCTCTCTGGGGTCTAGAAAATCATCCAAGAACACTTTATCCATTAAAATGGAGCTTTTTTGAATTCAGCCTGATTTGGTCTAATCTGGATTGTTGCATTGACAGAGAGGTTTATCAAGGTGTGGAAACTTGACACCCTCCTATCAGCTAAAGAGAGGGATAAACTTCTGAAAAAGAGACCATACAGACAAAGGATGGATGGTTCTACTTAAATAACTGCCTTATCTTTCCTGAGGACCAGGCATTGTCTATCATTTTAGACACAGACCTTACACATCGGCCCAAAGCCTTGTTCCATTTCTTAGAGCCCCTCTTAGACTCCACCCATCTTTGAACTTGTATCACACAGTTCATTCCACCTGCCAGATGTGTGCCAAGGCCCATCCATAGGGAGTCTTCCAGGTACAACAGCCTCTATAACAGCTACAAGGACACCAACTGGATGAGGATTGGCAGGTTGATCTCACTCACATGCCTACACATAAAAACTATGTTACCTTCTAACTATTGTTGACACCTTTGCAAGATGGACCTAAGCCTTCCCCACCTCAAGGAAAACAGTAGATGTGGTAGTCCAAGTACTCCTGGACCACATTATTCGCAGACTTGTCCTGCCACAGACCATGCAGATGAACAACAGGTCAGCCTTCTCTTCCAGGGTCATTAGAGCACGTTCCTTATTACCACAATCCTCAGGAAAGATAGAGAGGGCCAATGAACTCATCAAACAACAGCTCACCAAGTTCTTCATTGCACTCAGGTTATCTTGGGCCTTCCTTCTCCCCATTGCTCTTACTCACCAGGCCGCTCCACACTCTCCTACAGGACTGAGCTATTTTGAGCTTCTTTACAAAAGACCCTTCCTCCTCAATCACTAGCTCCCAGCCCAAACTCCTCCACTGCCAGGTACCTCCCCTACTTCTCCTTTCTGAAATCCCTTCTCTGTTCACATGCTAATAGCCCCAACCCCAATAGATCCAACTGCTCCTATACCTGCCTTATTCTCCTCAGAGGACAGAGTCTTCCTCAAACAACTAGCTCCTAAGTCTCTCAAGCCTAGATGAACAGGACCCTACACTGTAATGGGACACAGGTAAAGCCACAGAGCTGAGGCAATACACAGATTAATTAAAAAAAAAAAAAGTTAAGTTGTAAGAGCTACTTCGTGTGAGATGTATAGGCCCTAGAGGCTTCTAGAGGCCTGAGGGCCAGCCTGACCTTATCCAGTTCAAACTGGTTATAACTGGTGCCTTAAAACATGTGCTCCTAGCACTTTCTCATAGCCATAAGGGCCCCTGAATGGGCACTTTCTCATCAGTCAACTTGGCGTCTGCCTGGGATCTTGGCAACAGAGTCCTAATGTAATATAATCTGGTCCATTAGAAGATGACCACACCATAGCTGAAGATGCCAGCAAAGCAAACCCCCCAATCTGGGAGAAGGGTAATTAATGCTTGCCCCTACCTCAATAAATTGGACTTGTTTGTTCCAACTAGTCTCCAGAACCTGTGTTTTTGTCCCTGAGCCTTCTTGCCTCTCTTCAAAGGGGAAGTAGCAGGGCCCTGAGCATAGACAAGCCTAGCAAGTTAGTAATGAACCTGAGACATAGGCCAAACAGCTTGTAATTCATATTAGCTTCTCAGTAATTATTTTATAAGTGGCTGTGGGACCACTTTGGGTGGGAGAGCTTTGTCTAGACTGAGAGGCCTGGACAGAACAGAAAAAACTTTCAGTTCCAAATGGTGCCCAAAGCAGTGAAAATCTTTAAAAAGATTCTAAATGCACAGAAACAGAACCACACTGAACTTTCTAGTAGCATAGTCTCAGCAGCAATGCAGAGACTCATCTTCCAGCAGTTGCCTATGAGATGTAGCTGGATGCCACCTGCCATGACCTAAGGTGTGACTGATTTCCTGAAGTCTTTCTTACTGGCAACAGTACAAAGAGGCTTCTTTCAGCTATTACTTTTGGGTTTGGGAACACAGCTGTGGTCTTAAAAACATATCTACATGCTACGTAATATTGTTTCCCAAAATTGAAGATGTAACCGTGTGTCATTGGTATCTGCAACATTTGAAAAGTCAGTGTGGAGGAGTCAGCAGCCAAAGCAGTACTTCTGTCCCAGTTACATAGTTTAGCAACTTAAAAACTCTCCTGGTTAAAAAAAATGATTAAGCATATGCAATAAAACAAATTCAGATGAAGAAAATGTCTAAATAGGTTACAATGTGTGTAAAAGTGTATATAGGCTTAGGGAGAAAAGGAGTATAAGCAGCTATATAAAGAAATAGTCTTTAAAAATAAAGTCTTTAAAGAGACAGTAAAAATAATATAAATGCAATGTAAAGATAAAAATACACAAAGAGTCTGGATTGTGTATATTATTGTATTTTCTTTTAATTTTTAACTGTTAGTGAGCTAACTGAAGAAAGACATTTGATTATAAAGACTACTAAGTTAAATCAACATATATTTTTTAATGATATCTTGACTTTGAAATTTGAGTCTAAGGATATGTTGCTTTGTAAAAGAGGTACTGCTTTTGTTTCCAGAGAAAATGAGAACATGTGGATTGCTCTCAGGCTAATATGGTTTGATCAAGGAAGACCCTCTGATAGGAAGAGATGGTCCAGATGATCCAATATCCACATCATCTTCAAAGCTGCTAAGATGATTCAGTCTCAGGGTCCCTCAAAGATTACCAGTGCCCCCAATCAACAGGAAGCAGCCTAGAAAACTATACCCACATTCCCAAAAAATAGATTATGAATGTTTATCTTTGTTTAGAGGGTTTGCTTATTTATCATATTCAAACTCCTAAAAAATAAAAGGGGATATAAATATAATAGGATAAAAAGGTAGATTATTAAATCTACTTTGAAAAAGAAACAATTTGTTTTAAATACTTTACATTGATATAAATTCTAATTTATTGATACAAATTTAAGGTTAATTTTGTTATGCTATGTATGTTTATGCAATTCCTTTAAAATTGCAATGTATAATTAAGAAATAAAGATGAATAGCTAATCATCTATGATAATCAAACTAGTCATGTTAGTTGGATTTTTTTAAATAAAGACATTTCCATTAGATAGGTAATCTTCAAACACTTCAAAGATCTACAGAATATAGCATTTAAAATGCTTTAAACACCTTTTTCTGGACAATGAGACATGTTTGCTCCTGGAAGCACCAATTTACTTCAAGAAGATGATGACCTAATAAGAAACTCCAAATGGAGTTTACATTCTTTGTGGAAAAGTTAGCCACTTGGTAAAAAATTGTTCTTGTCTTAGCTGCTTGACAGTATGCTGTATAAACTGGACATGTAGGACTCATAGGAAAATGACCCCTGGAGTTTGCCAGAACAAACTGAGATGGTCCTTCAGGTTCCTGCTTCACAGAGAAACCTGCCAGATATTCTACAGGACACAGGGGGAACTGACTGAAAAACGTTGCCAAAATGGGTGGAACAGTTCTTCAAATTTCCTGCTTTACTGAAATGTATGCCAGAGACTCTAGGCCTGTAGGCTGAAGATGGATGCCCCAATGTTACAAAGGAACTTTGGGTGACTGTCCAGGTGGCCAGATATCACTGTCATTTCTAGAATTTGAAAGTTGGTTACAATGTACTTCCTGTTTATTCAGGTCATATTATTCCCTTCTGTGGTCTTTGATGAAGTTGAAGACAAGATAGTTTTCCTTAGTAATAATAAAAGGTAAATTGGATGTAAAACTTTAGCCTGACAAAAATAAGATAGATGGTAGAATATTTTCTCTAATTTTGTTAAATACAAAGAGATTAGACATTGCAACTGTAATTCTTACTTGATAACTGTTTTGTTATATGTAATTTTATTATGTTAAAATTGAAACCTTTCTTTCTGATTAAACAGAAAAGGGGAAGTGATGTGGGATGTCTTTCTGTACACTGTGAAAGTGATTTATTACCATTTGTTAATAAAAAGACTGTTTTGGCCTATAATAGCTTGGCATCAGGCGGGAAATTCAAGCATAGATAAAGACAAAAAGAGGGCAGAATCAAAGAGATGCTGCAGGCTGCAGCCCATAAAGTAAGATATATGGAACACAGACAAAGCCATGGAGCCATGTGGCAATATACAGATTAATAAAAATGGGTTAATTTAGTTAAGAGCTAGTTGGTAATGAGCCTGAACTATAAGCCAAACAGTTTCTAATTAATATTAGTCTTTGAGTAATTATTTTATAAGTGGCTGTGGGACCATAAGGGAAAGCTCTGTCCTGACTCAGGGGCTGAAAAATTTCTAGCTACACTACACTGAGTTTTTATCACCCCTTTGCTGCCAAGTTTCTGGGACATCCACACTGATACCATCTCTCCAGGCCCCAAAGGGCACCTGTTCAGGATACATGGTCTGCCCAGCATCTGGGACTTCCCACCCTCAGGTTTTCCAAAATGTCTCAATGAAGGAGGATCTATCTGCTCTTCTGCCTTGTGTATCTTTTTTCAGTGCAACTAGGACAGGTGTTGATGATCTATTTTTTCCCTAGCAACTTGCCTTTTCTGCTTCCTCAGGAAACAGATGTCCAAAGTCTCCAAGATGGCAGTTAACCAGATGCTCTTTCATTCACACTTCCTGCAATGTGAACTCACTAACATTGCCCCCATGCCCACAGGAAGTAGCCAGACTTGAACTGGTTCCCTGATACCTAAGGAGTCTGGAATGTCCTGCTGGAAGTCCCACCTCTTTCTTCCCAGACCCTGCCCCTCAGAAAGTCCCACCAAACAGAGCTCCTACCTCAGGGATGTTCAAGACAACTCCTGTAGGCTACTGCACCCAAAAAAAAAAAAGGGACATATGATTTTTTGGTCTCCCTTTCCCATCTCCTGAAAAATCATCTAGAAACACTTTACCCATTAACCAGGGCTTTTTCTAACTCTGATTTGGCTTGTTGCAATAGTGGAGAGTCTTATCAGGGTGCAGAAACTTTCTATGTTAGAAATTAAAAATGTGTGAACAATATATTGAAAGTACAAATTCCATTAGAGATTTTAAGTTAGACTTAACTTGTCTGAGAATGCTGGATTTTGACTGATGAGAAATTTTTGGATATAGAGATATTTCTTACATAAAATGTAACATCCCTGCTAACTGAACATCCCTGAACATTAATGATGAAAAAATATTGCAATGTGATGGCAATTTAATTTTTTTTACATAAGCCTTTAGTTAAAAGAAAAAAAAGAGAGAAAATCTAGAACATTAAAAGGAAATTAGTGGCCTACAGTTTTTCATGCAAATTGATTCTAAAAGATAGAGTGAATGCAAGCTCTCCACGTATCTTCTTAGCTCTGCTCATCTTATCCTCTCCCCCCAGGGCCTGGCTTGTCCTTCATGGAGGATCATGGAGAAGGTGAGCTTTGTCTTGCTCATAAATTCTACTTCTTACAAACACAATCATTTCTGACTAATCACAGTTTCACCTAAACTGAAGAATGAAAGAGAAAACTGCTCTAAAAATATACAGCATATGAAGATGTTTCTTTTACTTATTCAGTTGATTGTCAATGTCACCATTATTGTAACCTAGGTATATTGACACTAAGAATCTCTCAGTGTTTGGAATAGGATGCTTTCTGCCTTTGCCATTGTTTTGCTACATCAGTTATGAAGGAAGTATGACTGCCTTAGTTTTAGCAGTCAGGATACCTGCTATTTCTCTCTGTCTGATTAGAAATGAGACACTGTAACATCCAAAGACCACTGAGTTAAGAAAAGAATCAAAGTGTATTCTCTTGGCACTTTCTTCTCAGAAATATTTTATTTCATACCTGATACTTTTGGTATACTAGGATCAGTCATTGATGACCAAAAGTCTTTGTTCTGGAAAAGTAATAAAATAAAAATATTGAGGTCTACTCAGTTCCCAGCTTCATAAAGCTCACCTCATTAAGATATAAGTAGAGGTTTCAAGAAAGCACAAAGAAAAATTTAAAAAATTCAAAGTAGAACTGTCTTCACATTAGGACACACTTGTTCCCACTATTTAATTTTTATTTTGCCAACATAGTTTTCTCTCATGTTGCTAACTCTATGATGCCCTTACTTAATATTGGCCTTTGAGAAAATGAGTATCTCATTTTTTTGATTCTTTGGTACTATGGCCTCAGTCTTTTTTATTTCACATACTTATCAATAAAAAAATTGAGCATGTATTCACATCTATTCACTTATAACATAAAAATATGCTTTTGTAGAATGTGCATTATAAATATATATGAGACATAATTTTAAAGGTTTTTTTTTTTAAAGTTTGATCATGACACTGCTTCCGGTTCCGCCACCGGGACCTGTGCTCTCTGCGGCGTCCCAGCGCACTCTGGAGCAGGGGCAGCTGAACTCTGCACCTGGCCACACCCGCAGCTCCTGCTGCTCAGGGAATCTACTAGGAGCCCTACTGCGACCCTGAACTGAGTGAACTGAGCAAACTAACTGCAGGGGTCTCTGAGGGGCGGATTCG